>CAIGRF010283888.1:19591-44384 GCA_903798235.1 Fraxinus ornus | reverse complement strand
CGTATACTACCAACAGTGGCACATCTAACGAAGATGAATAAGCAGATCCAGCAGAAGACCATGAGGGAACTTAAGGAACTTGAATTTGAGGATTTTTGCTATGCCCATATCCATAATTGGGAGACTATGATTGGTGATGTTATCTCTCACTCGGGATCTGAATCGACAGTGACTTCAGATGACGAAGCTGCACAACCAACTGTTGCACATCTAACGAAGATGAATAAGAAGATCCAGAAGAAGACCTTGAGTGAAATAAGTAGAGATTACGAAGATTGCTCGTTTATTTAAAAATATATATATAATAAAATTTATTGAATTGTTCTTTTTCTATTTCAAGATGTAGTTAAAAAAATCAAGTGAACGAGTTATGAAATATTTCATTTTACTTTTTAATCTTAAGTATTCTCATATTGATATATAAATTTAATAAAAGAAATTATTTCTTTCTTCAACGAAAATGTCTCCAACAAACCAAAACAACTTGATAAGGGACCTCCTGCAAGCGGTTCAAGATCTTGGCAAACTGAATTAGAATAAACTCCACCATAACACTAGCTCCTGTTATTTTCCTAACTCATGCCTCGGTAGTTGAGTTATTTCGAAGGCATAAGCCTCCTATCTTCGATGGAGCATCTGGTCCACTAGTAGTTGAGGAATAACTTAGTAAGTTGGAACGAATTTTTCGATTTATAGATTGCACTGACGCCAAAAAAGTCCAATGTGCAGAGTTTATGTTCACTAGTGATGCAAGTCACTGGTGGGATTCAATGTCCCGAACTAGAAACCAAGAGAAGAAGTTGGCATTAACTTGGGAACAATTCAAGGATGAAGTGATGGACAAGTATTTTCCTCAATCTCTAGTCTCTAAGGGATTTCATGGAGAGCAAATTCTTTCTGTTCAAGCAGGGTAATATGTCCCTGACTGATTACGAACGAAATTTAGATCAACTCAAGGTTTGCACCACACCTAGTTGACACGAAAATTAAGAAAACTCGAAGTTTCAAGAAAGGGTTAACTCAGACCTAAGCATGATTCTTATGTCACATCATTTTACATCATAATGTGAGATGTTGGAACGAGCGACGCTATTTGGTATCAAAAGGTTAATGCAGATCAACATAGTCAATTGTTCAGCCAGCGGGATAATGGGTAAATTGGGAAGACAAAGTAGAATGGTCAAGACAAAGGAAAGGGAATATGGCAAAATAAGAAGCTAATATCGGACATAGTGCAAGTAAGGCGATAGTAGCCGCAATAACACCGTGCCCTAAGTGTGGTAAACCTCATCGTGGTAAATGCTTGAATGGAAAGAATGCTGATTTTCGGTATGGTAAGCCAGGACTAAGGATTGTCCCATATTTACTTAGAAGAATGATGATAACAGTGATCATAACAGAAAGGAAAAAGCACGAGTTTTTACACTGACTCAAAAGGATGTCGAGGAGAACCCAAACGAAATAGCAGGTATTTTACTAATATCTGATACGCCTGCTTATGTACTGTTTGATTCGGGAGCTACTCATTCTTTTGTATCAACATCTTTCATTGTTAAATCTAATATTACTTGTGATAGGTCAGAGAGTACACTAGAACTTAGCATCCCCTCAGGCAGAACATTAAATACAAATCAGTTAGCTAAGTCGATGAATATTGAAATTGAGGGAAAACATTAGAAGCTAATTTGTATATGATAGAGATGAAAGACCTTGGTGTGATTTTGGGTATGGATTGGTTGAGACGTAATTATGCACCCATTCATTGTAGAAAAAGAGAAGTGTCTTTTCAAAAACCAAGAGAAGAACAATTTTCTTTCCCTAGAATAAAGACCAAACCCCATCTCCAACTAGTATCGGCCTTAGAAGCCGAGAAAATGTTGAGAAAAAAAACATCTCAAATGTTTCTAATTAACATCTCAGGAGAAAAACAAGCAACGATAAAGATTGAGGACGTACCAGTGGTACAAGAATTTATAGACGTGTTTCCAAAAGATCTACCCGGTACCCCCACTAGATAGACAAGCGGAGTTTACAATAGATCTAGTTCCTGGAGCAACACTAGTATCTAAAACTCCGTACAAAATGGTTCCAAAGGAACTTTAGGAGTTGAAAATTTATTTACAAGAATTGTTAGACAGTGGCTATTCAACCAAGTGTATCTCCATAGGGCGCACCAGTATCATTTGTAAAGAAGAAATATAGAAGTATGAATATGTGTATCGGCTATCGGGAGTTGAACCATTTGACCATCAAGAATAAGTATCCTCTCCCGAGAAGTGAGGATTTGTTTGATCAATTAAAAGGGGCTAAAGTATTTTCCATGATTGACTTACAATATAGATATCATCAATTGAGGGTTAAGGCTAATGATATACCTAAGAAGCTTTCAGAACTTGTTATGGACATTTCGAGTTCACAGTTATGCCGTTCGGGTTAACAAATGCTCCAACAGTATTCATGGATTTAATGAATCATGTATTTCATCAGTATTTGGATCAATATGTCTTCATTGATGACATTTTGATATACTTTAAGAATAAAGAATCAACATGAGGAACATCTTAGAATAGCGTTTGAAATACTGCGCAAGGAAAAATTATATGTTAAATTTAAAAAAAGTGTGAATTTTGGCTTTAGTGTGTTGGGTTTCTTGGTCATGTAGTTACTGTCTAAGGAATTGAAGTAAATCCAGTAAAAATGGAAGAAATAACTAATTGGGAGACACCGACTAACGCTGGTGAAGTTTAGAGTTTTCTGGGATTGGCCGGGCACTATCAGAGTTTTATAGAAGGATTCTCCAAAATAGCTTGACCAATGACACAATTGACAAGGAAATGAGTAAAGTTTCAATGGACAGATAAGTGTGAGCAAAGCTTTTAGGAGCTAAAGTAGTAATTGATTTCAGCACTCGTGTTAACCATACTCGAAGGTTCGGAAGGGTTTGTTATATATAATGATGCATCGAAACAAGGTTTGGGATGTGTACTAATGCAACATGGAAAAGTGATTGCCTATGCATCAAGGCAATTGAAACAACATGAACAGAACTACCAGACGCGTGATCTAGAACTTGTAGCGGTAGTTCATGCATTAAAGATATCGCGCCATTACTTATATGGAGGAAAGTACGACATTTACACTAATCATAAGAGTCTCAAATATTTCTTCACACGGAAGGAATTGAATATGAGACATAGACGATGGTTGGAGCCAATAAATGATTATGATTCCATTATTCATTACCATCCGGGTAAGGCTAATGTTGTTGCCGATGCTCTAAGTGGAAAGTCGATGGGACAGTTGGCATCATTACCTACTATTTAAATGGAGTTGATCAAAGGCTTGGAAAATTTGCAGATTGATGTGGTTACAACACCAGAGCAAATTACCATCCGTTTAATAACTTTGGTGGTTCGACCTACACTTAAAGATCGGATTATAGAACATGATAAAGATCCATTTTTGCAAAAGATTAGGAAAGACATTGGTACCGATAGAAGAAAGAGTTTTGGAATAGATTCAGATTGGGCACTAATGTTTAAATGAAAAACTTGTGCACCTAAGGATGAAGTTTTGAGGAATAAGATATTAGAAGAGGCTCGTTTCACCCCATACACCGCACATCCTGGTGGTACAAAAATGTATCGAGATCTTTGAGATACATTTTGGTGGAGGAATATGAAAAGAAGTATAGGCCTATTTGTGGCAAAATGCATAGTGTGTCAACAAGTTAAAGCAGAACATCAAAGACCAGTAGGATTGTTAAATCCATTAGACATACCTGAATGGAAGTGAGAGAATATCACAATAGACTTTGTGGTAGGATTTTCGAAGTCAGCAAGAGGACATAATGCTATATAGGTAGTAGTGGATCGTCTAACAAAGTTAGCTTATTTTCTTCCAGTAAGAATGACATTTAGCCTAGATCAACTGGCTCAGTAGTACATTAGAGAAATTGTAAGATTGCATGGTGTCCCCGTCTTTATTATGTCCAATAAAGACTCGAGATTTTCGTCCAAGTTTTGGAAGAGCTTACAATGAGCTATGGGAACAAAATTGAATTTCAGTACGGCATATCATCCTCAATCCGATGGTCAGTCTGAAATAACTATTCAAACTTTAGAAAATATGCTAAGAGCTTGTGTTCTGGATCTGGGAGCCAATTGGAAATCGTATATACCTTTGGTGGAATTTGTATATAATAACAGTTTTCAGGTAACTATTAGAATGGTATAGTATGAAACTTTCTATGGTAAAAGATACAGATCACCTGTTCATTGGGATGAAGTCGGANCCAATAAATGATTATGATTCCATTATTCATTACCATCCGGGTAAGGCTAATGTTGTTGCCGATGCTCTAAGTGGAAAGTCGATGGGACAGTTGGCATCATTACCTACTATTTAAATGGAGTTGATCAAAGGCTTGGAAAATTTGCAGATTGATGTGGTTACAACACCAGAGCAAATTACCATCCGTTTAATAACTTTGGTGGTTCGACCTACACTTAAAGATCGGATTATAGAACATGATAAAGATCCATTTTTGCAAAAGATTAGGAAAGACATTGGTACCGATAGAAGAAAGAGTTTTGGAATAGATTCAGATTGGGCACTAATGTTTAAATGAAAAACTTGTGCACCTAAGGATGAAGTTTTGAGGAATAAGATATTAGAAGAGGCTCGTTTCACCCCATACACCGCACATCCTGGTGGTACAAAAATGTATCGAGATCTTTGAGATACATTTTGGTGGAGGAATATGAAAAGAAGTATAGGCCTATTTGTGGCAAAATGCATAGTGTGTCAACAAGTTAAAGCAGAACATCAAAGACCAGTAGGATTGTTAAATCCATTAGACATACCTGAATGGAAGTGAGAGAATATCACAATAGACTTTGTGGTAGGATTTTCGAAGTCAGCAAGAGGACATAATGCTATATAGGTAGTAGTGGATCGTCTAACAAAGTTAGCTTATTTTCTTCCAGTAAGAATGACATTTAGCCTAGATCAACTGGCTCAGTAGTACATTAGAGAAATTGTAAGATTGCATGGTGTCCCCGTCTTTATTATGTCCAATAAAGACTCGAGATTTTCGTCCAAGTTTTGGAAGAGCTTACAATGAGCTATGGGAACAAAATTGAATTTCAGTACGGCATATCATCCTCAATCCGATGGTCAGTCTGAAATAACTATTCAAACTTTAGAAAATATGCTAAGAGCTTGTGTTCTGGATCTGGGAGCCAATTGGAAATCGTATATACCTTTGGTGGAATTTGTATATAATAACAGTTTTCAGGTAACTATTAGAATGGTATAGTATGAAACTTTCTATGGTAAAAGATACAGATCACCTGTTCATTGGGATGAAGTCGGAGAAAAGAGAGTTTTGGGACTAGAGATCATTGAAAGGACACTTGAAGCCATTTATAAGATCCATACTAGGATAAAGGCCGCACAAGATAGACAAAAGAGTTATGCTGATACTGAAGAAAAGACTTGGAATTTGAAGTTGGAGAGGAAAAATTGTACATTCATTTATAATAATTGAGTTTGTATCGATCCTAATTATTCATCATCGTCCCTAGGTTTATTTGGTATTAAAATATCAAACAAACCTCCATCTTGATGCTAAATGTACCTGCAAAAAGAAAAATAAGTTAAGTAGTTGCACAAGTAATTAAAAACAAAATCGAATTTTAATGTCCCATACCTTTACCGATATTTAGAAGTGTGAGAAAACTTCTAAACTTTATCAGATGGAGCACCTTAGTGCTCATGTCTTATGCGAATCCACATAACAATTGTAGCTACAGAACCCATAACAAATTAGATCAAACCTAAGAATGCCAAGAATTAACATTTGAAAAGCTCGGTCCAATAAATTATTGAACCAAAGAACCAAGACAATCGCCAACAATATCTAGACCCCATGATCACAAAACTTATGACCCACAAGAATTTAATTCTTCATAAGTTCGAAATTAATTCAATGAAGAATGAGAAGAAAGTAATATGCCTCGAAATAATATCTTTCAAATTGTGTGTTTTTTTTAAAGGAATAATCCTATTTATATGGAATCCCTAAAACCTAATTAAAAACGGAATTAAGCCCTAAAAGATATCAAAAAGATACCATACAAATGTTTTAACAAAAATAGAAGTCTAGGCGAAATTAGAAAAATCGTGACCAAGAATTATACTATTCAGTCGCATAGGACACTTTGACTTCCCTCAGTTTGGTTTGGTATAGATGCATGTAGCCGTATACATAGGTATGCTATGCAGTTGCATAGCTTTACTCTTCATCTCCCTCACTTGTTGCTTGCACCAAGTTGATTCATCTTGTTTCTTCTTTCAATCCGAACATGAAACTTGTTCATTTGCTTAAATGTAGTCGATGTTTCATCCATTGTAGCCTGAACAAGCAATCTCATAGCTTCCTTAATCTTCTTTTCCCGTGATCTTGTCATTGGTCATTCCTCCACAATCAATGGATCCTTGCCCTCGCTAGTTCTCGCACCATAGATCTTATCATTACCTCCCTCTTCAAAAAGATTCGTCCTCGAATCTCCACTTGCATCAAACAAGGAAATATCATAAACATCGAAAATAGTAGAAATGTTATACTTACCTAGAAGGTCCAACTTATAGGCATTGTCATTAATCTTTTCTAGCACTTGGAACGGTCCATCATCCATCGATTCCAAATTTGACTTCCTTTGAGCCGAAAAATGTTCATTTCTCATATGTTCCCAAACCCAGTCTCCTGGTTCAAATTTAATGCCATTTCATCCTTATTTGCTTGAGAATTATAATGGTCATTTTTCTTCTCGATCTGGTACTATACCTTCTCATGGAAAGATCTTACCAACTCGACCTTCTTCTTTCCATCTATGCTACCACTCTCATCAACAGGTAAAGGAATTAAATCAAATGTGTTAGTGGATTAAAACCATAAAAAATTTCAGATGGAGTATAAGAAGTAGTAGAATGTGTGGCCCTATTATATGCAAATTCTATGAATGGTAAGCAATACTCCCAACTTTTCAAGTTCTTATTGACTATAGTGCCAATAGTTGTATCATAGTTCTATTAACTATCTCAGTTTTCCCATCCGTTTGTGGGTAACAAGTTGTAGAAAATAATAGCATAGTTCCTAACTTACCCTAGAAAACCTTCAAAAAATGACTAAGGTACTCAACATCCATATCCGATACTATACTCTTAGGTATCCCATATAAGCGCACTACTTTCTTAAAGAACAAATCCGCAATATTATTAGCATCATCTATTTTGACATGGAATGAAATGCGCCATCTTATTAAATCTATCTACCACCACAAATATGGAATTTCTTCATTTCTTAGTCTTAGGTAAACCCAACACAAAGTCCATAGACACATCAACCCAAGGCACACTAAGAATGGGAAATGTGTATACAAAGCTTGAGGTAAAACCTTAGATCTAGCATCTTTACAAGTGATGCATCTATTACAAACCCAATTAACATCAACCTTCATCTTAGGCCAATAGAAGTGTTCATTTAACATATCCAAAGTTTTCTTAATCCCAAAGTGGCCGTTAAACCTCCACCATGTGCTTTACACACTAACAATTCTCTCATTGAACACCTAGGTACACATAACTTGTTCTCCCGAAACAAATATCCATCATGCCTAAAGAATCTATCTATAGCACCTTTGTTATATGATTCATATTTATTAGAAAAGTTTAGATAATTAGTATACATGTTCCTAACATATTCAAATTGTAGAAATTTAGCTCCTAAATAAGTAAGAAGTACATACCTCCTTGACAATGCATCCCCTACACATTTTCTTTACCTTATTTGTACATAATAACATATGAAAATGTCTCGATGAACTTCATCCTTCTTGCATGCGTCTTGTTTAGTTTACTGTGTCCCTTTAAATGCTTCAAGAACTCATATTCATTTTGAATTACAAACTCCTTTGGCCATAGGTAGTACTGCTATGTTTCCAAAGCTCGAACAAGTACATACAACTCCTTGTCATATGTAGGATAGTTGAGAGTTGCTCTCTACTTAGTTTTTCACTAAAGTAAGCTATTGGCCTTCGTTCCTGCATTAAGATAACTCCAATACTTATTCCTATGACATCACATTCAATATCAAAATTATTGTTAAAGTTAGGTAGTGATAAAGCAGGTGATAAAGCAGGTGCAGTACACAACATGTCCTTAATAGTATTAAAAGCATGTTCTTGTTCAACGCCTAATGAAATTCTGCACTCTTCTTTACAATCTTCGTGAGTGGTATGGCAAGTGTGCTAAAAACTTTAACAAAATGCTTATAAAAGCCAGCTAAACCATGAAAACTTCTTACCTCAGTTATAATTTTAAGCATTGGACACTCTTTGATAACTTTGATTTTCTCCACAGCTATTTCAATTCCCTTTCCACTAATAACATAGCCAAGAAAAATAACTTTTTTCATACAAAAAGTACACTTTTAAAAGTTTTTAAGACCACAAGCACACATCTTAAATGCCCTATATGCTTATTTAAACCCTTACTACATACTTAGATATCATCGAAGTAAACTACTATGAATTTACCTATATATGCACACAAGACAAGGTTCATTAATCTCATAAACGTGCTAGGTGCATTAGTAAGTCAAATGGCACGACTAACCACTCATATAAACCATGCATAGTCTTAAAAGCAGCTTTCCACTCATTCCCATCTCTCATCCTAATTTGATGATATCCACTTTTAAGATCTATTTTACTAATCATGCATGATCAATGTGATTCATCTAACATATTATCTAATCTAGGTATAGAGTGATGATATTTTACCATTATGTTGTTGATCGCCCGACAGCCTACACACATTCTCCAAGTCCCATCTTTCTTCGGTACAAGTAGCACGGCATAGCACATAGACTCATACTTTCCCTCATATAACCTTTGCTCATCAATTCATCCACTTGCCTTTGAAGTTCCTTAGTCTCCTCGGAAATACTTTGATGGGCCGGTCTATTTGAAATGACAGCTCCAGATATAAAGTCAATTTGATGTTCAATTCCTCGAACAGGTGGTAGCCCACTAGGCACATCCTCCTTAAACAAGTCTTCGAATTTCAGCAACAAAGAAGTAGCCAAACTAGGGAGGAGTGTTTTAGATTCTTTAAAATTGAGGAGTGATTCCTTATAAACCAACAAGATCATAGGTCGGTTCTCAACTATTGCTCTCTTCAACTCACTCTCTTTTGCAAAGAAACTCACTTTCGACTATTCTCTCCTCTCATAAGACTTTTTTTTCTTTACTTTCTTGTGGCTCTACTCTTTTCCTCACTATTAGCTACCTCACTTTTTCTCTCTTGCTTTCTTGTTGTGAAAGATCAATTTCACTCTCATTTTCTCTCAGTCTTTTTTCTTCCTCACTTTTCAATTTGAGTTGATTTTCATAAACTTGTGTTGGTGTTAACGGTGCAAGAGTAGTAGACTTTCCATCTTTAGTAAAGATGTACCTATTTTTATACCCATTATGCATCACCTTCCTATCATATTGTCATGGCTCCCCTAAAAAAATATGTCTCACATACATAGGAACTACATCACACATTATTTCATCATGATACCTCCCAACTGAAAAAGTCACCAACACTTGCCTATTCACCTTAACCTTTCCACATTCATTCAATCATTGCATTTGTAAGGCCTAATATGTTTTAGCATAGTTAATCCCAATTTCTTAACAAGTGTAGTGCTAGCCACATTGGTACAACTGTCCCCATCAATAATAATATTACATATATTGTTGTTGATGTGGCATTTCACATGAAATATGTTCTTCCTTTGTTGCTCCAAGTCATCCACCTTGATTTGAGCACTAAGAGCTCGCCGTGTAACCAACAATTCTCCCACTACATACTTTACTTTATCACCATTACTAGCTTCTTCCAATTTCGACATGTCATCATAATCACCCTTACTATCACTCACCACTTATCCATGGTCTCGCAAGATCATCTTCCTTTTGTTTGGATATTGAGAAGCAATGTGTCTCGATCCTAAATACCTAAAGATTTGATATATTGATTCCGAGGGAGTTGGGAATCTTCCTTAGGTTTAAATTTGCTAGCAACTTCCTCTCTTTCATTCAATAACTTAGTTCTACCCTTTGTAACAACCACAACACCTTTATTGTTATCCCACTTTGGTTTTCAAGAAGATTTAGAACTCGAAGAACCTGATGGGTATCTAGTTGCTACCTTCCTCATCAACTATCTCTCCACCTTCATAGCTATATGTATAACGTCTTCCAACATCTAGCCCTTCCTCTTCAACTATTTCTCCACCTTCATAACTTAGTTCTACCATTTGTAACAGTCACATCACCTTTATTGTTATCCCATTTTGGTTTCAAAGAAGAGTTAGAACGCGATGGATATCTAGCTGCTACCTTCCTTTTCAACTAACTCTCCACCTTCATAGCTCAGTTCTACCCTTTGTAATAGCCACATCACCTTTATTGTTATCCCACTTTGGTTTCCATGAAGAGTTAGAACCCGAAGAATCCAACGAGTATCTAGCTATTCCCTTCCTCTTCAACTATCTATCCACCTTCATAGCTACATGTAGCATGTCTTCCAAATGCACATAATGTTGTAGTAATGATTACCACATTAGATCCCAATAGTAATGATTAGGAATAAACCTCTTTCTCGTGATAACCTTCAATTATCCCCATGTTTCGATAGGCCTCTCATGATTCTTCCTCCTAAATATTGCTATTTGATTCCACCAAATGATAGCATAATCAGTAAACTCAATGATAGAAAGTTTTACCTTTTCTCCTCCGAGTAGTTATGGCAATCAAATATAAACTCTATCTTCTTTTCCTACTCCAAATATGCCTTCAGATCGCTTCTTCCTTTGAATGAAGGAATTGTCATTTTAATATTACCCATATTTCTATCAACCATATCTCCAACATAACCCCTAGCCCTCCTATCATGCATATATGATGCTTTGAGTTATTATTCAAACGCACTTTCCTCAATTGGTCAAAACATTCTCTTCCCCAATATCCGATTAAGGAAAGTGCGTTGGAAAGACAACTCAAAGGGCTACAATTCTTCTAAAAATAGGAATTTTTCAATTTGAACATTTGCTACTCGAAAATGTGTCTCAATTTGATGTTGAAAATTTGGAGCATAACTGTAACACCACGTGCTTAATTTTCATAATTATCATGTTCGAATAGATTATGTATTTGTAACGCCGGATATGATTAACGTGATATATTTTTATGCTTTCCTAATATTTATTTAGTGTGTACTTAATAATTCTATTGTTCTTGTGATTAACTTTATCTTGAAGTAGAATGAACAATGCATGCCCTAAACGATTAACGTGCCAATCAAATTTAATAATCAATACATAAACACATGTATATATATAATTTCATGAAATTAAGAGTAAAATATGTTATAAATGTCTATGATTTTATAGCCTACTATCATTATGAAAATTAATCTACATATGAATGGAAACATTCATGACTTTCTTTTATATTAAGTGAATTTAATGTTATTTAATTTAATTAAATAGAAAGTCAATATACAAGGCATTATCTCAAGTAATGGAGCCAAACTCACGTATGTTTTTTATTTGCAAATTACCATACTTTACTTACCTAAGAATGGAAGTCAAGATTTTACGAATTTAAATCCAAACAAATTATGTTCTCTCATTTTGGCATGTGCATGTGAATAGTGGAATTTTCTTTGCAAAGACATGTGTATGTGTGTAGATAAAGAAGATTTGAAATTTAAATCTAGATAAAGTTTATATGTGAAAATATTTTAATTATATTCCACTCATTTGATCTCCAATTGATCATATATAATCTTCAATCATCATTTCATGGTTCGAATAAATTAATGGATGTTTGCATTTTGGTTCCCGAACTTTCGATTTCTTTCGTTTTTGCTTATTTTTCTTTCATTTCTTCAAATTTACCTAATTCTTCTCGAATTGTACTTAACAAACAAAATTAACAATAAATTAAGTCATAAGTCATCCAAATTACTAACAAATACTCCAATTTAATGACTAGATAAGTATACAAAACGCGCTTACAGCATCTCACTATGGGTTTATTCTTACGTCTAGGATCTAAATCCCAAATTTGATTATTCGTAAGAGAACTGATCTCCTCTCTCATGGCACTTAGCCATTCTTCACTTTTTTCACTTCGCATAGCCTCTGCATAGGTATTTGATTCCTTATCGACTAGTTCTTGGTAACTAGTGTAGGCTATGGTATAGTAAGACATCCTCTAGGTTCCTTTTATGACATCTTCTCTCTATCTCTAGCTAATTGATAGTCAATTAGAGGGCTTTGTTCGATATGGTTGTCCTCAACAACTTCCTCATCACCTTTTTACTCTAAATTATGTTGATTTTGTGCATTACTATCAACCTCACTCGGGGATAGTGGGGATGTGCTCCACCTCAACTGGGGATTCTTTCCTAACAGTTTCTATGCAAGGCATCTCATGCTCATTAAAAGTCACATCTCAACTTTTGATTATTCTCACACCCTTCAGCTTCTATCCTATATCCTATATCCCTTAACACCCTCAGGGTAACCTATAAAGACATACTTTTTAGCTCTAGGTTTTAGTTTTCTCTCATTTTGATGAGAGAAAGCAATGCAGCCAAAGGTCCTAAACATAAAATAATTAGCATATTTATCATGCCAAATCTCGTACGGAGTATCACGATTCAAAGCAGTGGAAGGAGTCATATTAGTCAAATAGCTTGTAGTCATAACAACTTCACCCTAAAAAGACATAGACACACTAGAACTTAACATTATACATATAACTTTATTAAGTAAAGTACAATTCATCCTTTGAGCAACCCCATTTTGCTAAGGAGTGTAAGGCATGGTCTTGTGTTTAGTGATGCAGATTCATTACACTAATGGTAAAATTCATCATTGCAAAATTCGAGACTATTATCGGTACACAAATATTTCACCATTTTACCTATCTGGTTCTTTACCTTAACTTTTCAATTTTTAAAATTCAGGAAAGTTTCAGATTTATCATTTAGCAAATAAAACTACACATGTTTGGAGAAATCATCAATAATAGACAAAAACTATTTGTTATCACCAAAAGTGAGATTGCTCCCCAGACCACCACAAATCAGTATGAATGTATTCTAACACTCTAGATGTCTTGTGTGTGCTAGGTGTAAATGACATCCAACGATGTTTACCAACAATATTCTATTGTTCCTAACAATATTAAAGGTTCTAAACGCTCATTTAAAATTTTTTAACTCTCAATCACCAAGTGCACCAGTAAAACCTGTGCACTCCAATTCCTCCATAGATTTTGAATGCATTCCCATATGTGGAATGTACCTAACTTCTTTTAATGTGTCCATTAAACCACAGTCAAATCTGACAGTTACACTATCCACACCAATGATCTTATATTCGACCCCAACCCATGCAAATGATCAAACTACAATTTATTTGATGTAACATGAAAAGAAGCACTGAAATCAAGAATTCACTTATGCATATGGGAGTTCATAGACAAGTTAATTTCAGCTGGTTCAATAACTAAAAGCATGTAAACCTTACTAGCTTGGTACAACAAAGTTTGCCTCACTAGGTTCACCACCCTTTTGATCTCTCACCCTTTTAATCATATAAAGAAAGTCCTAGAGGTCGCAGATATACTCAGGCATAAATACCAAGGTTTTTCTGAGATTCTTGATCTCAGTCTCATGGGAATTGTGGAGTGGGTGAGGTTAAAGGTAACAATTTCAATCACAAATAACTCAGCAACAATACGGAATTATGCAAGAGTCAATAAAACCACAAAACAATAATATCACAATTTACGAAAATAGTCCTAAAATACTATCATCAAGCAATGCCACATTCCTATTGGTCACCCCATACGACTTGTTATTGCAAAAATTTAAAGAGTTTCAGTCAATTTACCATAGCGGACCTATATGTGGTATGTAACTATGAGAGATGAAAATTTAATTAAGCATTCAAGTCTTTATTACAAAATCAGCAGACTCGCGCTTCAACTGCAACATGAACACACGTTCAATTTACTACGGACTAATTCTAGCATAGAGATTGAAAAAACCAGCCACAATAGGAGCCTAAAACAAGGCTCTAATACCAGTATGTAGTGATAAATACGCCTATTAGCCAATTAACAAACACAAGGTAAGTTAACTATGAGATAAATAATGGAAATAATTAAAGTAAATTGGAAATCAACTTCCCTATCAAAGCTCCAAATGATTGGCACCAAAGTGGATGGATCGAGGCTCAGATCAAGAGACATATTAGAATTTGTGTAAATAGTTAAGGTCATTTTAGTCTTTTCATTATTTCATTCATTTCTATAAATACTGTACATCTTCACGACTTGAGTAAGAAAATTGGGATAACAATTTTTCTCCCGCCAATTTGTTCTTCGTCATTTTCTTCTCCATTATTTTACATGGTATCAGAGCATTGAAGCTTGCTGCGATGAAGGCTCAAACATCTTCAGTTGGAGAATTAATTGGGGAAGAAGTTAATTCAATTAATAGTAGATCGATTACAGATCCGAATAATCCATACTATCTACACTATGGTGATAACATAGGTATGCAGCTGATATCTGTTTTGCTTGTGAAGGATAACTACGCGACATGGAGTTATGTTGTTGTTATGGCTCTCAGCCTGAAAAATAAAGAAGGATTCATTGATGGTACGATCACTGAATGAGAGACTGATGATCCATTACATAGCACATGGAGAAGGTGTAACCACGTGGTGTCTTCGTGGATCATTGATTCCATTCCAAATGAACTTTATCCTAGTGTGATGCATAAGGATTCAGCTAGGTAATTATGGATTGAGCTGAAGGATCGTTATAGCCAGGACAATGGACCTCGAATTTATGAATTGAAGAAGCGGATATCCACTATTTCTCAGGAGAACAGTTCAGTTAGCTCTTACTTCAATCAATTCAAAGGATTATGGGAGGAATTGGATACTATAGGCCTAACATTTATCTATCTAATTAGAAATAGGAAGATCAGGTTATGCAGTTTTTAATGGGCTTAGATGAACACTACTATGGAGTAAGAAGTCAGATCTTGTTAATGGATCATTTACCTCCTTTGAATAAAGTGTTTGCATTGATTTTGCAAGATGAGAGGCAAAAGGAGGTTATCACAAGATGTCAATAAAGTTTTGAAACGGCCGCCTTAGTTAGTAAAGTCGGGCAAGGATTTAATGGAAGAAAAAGGAATATCAGATTTATTCAAAATCGGAGAAAGGATATGCCTATTTGCAGTCAGTGTGGTATGGCTGGACATATTAAAGCAAAGTGTTTCAAAATTGTTGGAAATCCTCCTGGACATAGATTTGCTAGAGATAGAAATGTTGTAGCCAATGCTGTTGGACGATCGTCTAATAGTGGTTCACAAAATGTAATAGAATCTCTTTCAAATCTCACAATCACTCCAGATCAGTGTAAACAAGTTCTGGCAATGCTAGTGCCTCAGTTGAAAGGGCAAATAGCCAATGGATCTTAGTCATAGTCTCAGGATACATCAAAACCTGGCTATTCTATACCAGATACTTTTGCTTTTTCAGGTAATTACCTTCCTTCTAGCACTAAAATTGGTGCTGCTAAGTGGATCATGGATACTGGTGCTTCATAACATATGGTATGCTCTATTTAGCATGTAACTTCTATATCTCATAAAGTTAAAGCTACTGTTAGAATGCCTAATGGTGAAACTGTTGAGGCTACACATGTTGGTGAGGTCAGATTATCTGATACGTTGATTTTGACTGAAGTGTTAGTAGTGTCTGGTTTCATATTCAATTTGATTTCATCCAGCAAATTGACCTTAGACATAATTGTTTTTTGATATTTCTGCATAAATATTGCTATGTTCAGGATCTTTTGACATGGAAGACGATTGGAATGGGCAAACTTGAGGTGGACTGTATACCTTTCAAATTCATGCTCAGAAAATTCATGACAAACCTTCACTCAGTTGTGCAAAATCTGAAACTCAACATACTGATATCTCTAAAATTAGTTTTCCTATTTTTCCTAGTACCATTTGCAATTCTGATCTTAGATCAAAGTGTAATAATTCTAAACAATTTCCTTGTAATTCCATAAGTGATATCAATATGAATTCTGACATTGATCTATGGCACTGTCATATGGGACACCTCCATTTCTCAAAGTTATCTGTCTTGCATAATCTAGTTCTTATTATCAATTTCAATATGCACTTACACTATACTGTCTGCCCTATAGCCAAACAGCAGAGATTGTCTTTTCCAAGAAGTGAAACTAAAGCCCTTAGAAGGTTTGATATTATCCATTGCGACATATGGGGGCCTTACTCAGTTCCTTCATTGGATGGTTGTCGTTTTTTCTTAACCATTGTTGATATCATACTAGAATGACTTGGACCTATTTCATGAGGGATAAGTCTCAAACCAGACAAATAATTCATTCTTTTTATCAGATGATTCTTACTCATTTTGATTGCAGAATAAAGATTCTCAGACTGATAATGGATCTGAATTCCACATGAATGATTTTTTCCAATCTAATAGGGTTATCCATCAACTGAGTTGTGTAGAAACACCTTAGCAAAATGGGATAGTAGAGAAAAAGCATCAGCATCTTTTAAATGTTGCCAGAGCCATCAAATTTCAGGCTAATTTACTTTATAAATTCTGGGGGAAACAATTCTTGCTGCTACATATTTAATAAACAGAACTCCTACCTTGATTCTTGAAAATAAGACACCTTATGAGATATTATATCAAACTGTACCATCTTACTCACATCTCAAAGTATTTGGATGCCTCTGCTATGCTTTAAGTATCAAACAAAACCGTACAAAGTTCGATCCTAGAGCCATTCCTTGCATCTTTCTTGGCTATCCTTTTGTCATGAAAGCTTTCAAGTTATACAATATGTTCAACAATACAATTTTTGTCTCTAGGGATGTTAAATTTCATGAGACTATATTTCCTTTTCATCATCCTAAATTCATTGCTTCATTGTCAAAATTTGATGCATCTTGGCCCTCTAATTCATCTCTTTTTCAGCACAGATACATGATATTTCATCATCTGATGTATTGATTCAACATTTTGATAATAGCAATTCAATAGCTATTCACTCTCCATCAATTCTACTCTAAATCCTTCTGATTCTTCTCAAACATTTAATAATGACTCCACTCCATCACCCCTCTCACTCCTGAAGTTCCTATAGTTCCTATCAGACAATCAAATCGACCTAAAAGAGCCCCAGCCTATCTTCAAGATTATCATTGCAGTCTTGCATCTAAGTACCTACTTTCCAATTTACATCCATGAAGAAAGATCACCTGACTGGCAAGCAATATCCCATTACTGAATTTATGGATTATAGCAGGTTATCACCTGCTTACAAAAAATATTCACTTGCCTTATCTACTAAATCTTAGCCTAGTTCATATGAAGAAGCTCCTAAATGTCCAGAATGGTGTAAGGCTATGGAGGTTGAATATCAGGCTTTGGTAACTCATTTACCTACACATAAAAGGCCTGTTGCCTGCAAGTGGGTTTTAAAGTTAAATTCAACTCTGATGGGACTGAAGAAAAAAAGAAGGTCGGGCTTGTTGCTAAAGGATTCACGCAACAAGCTGGGCTTGACTATGAAGAGACGTTCTCACTTGTGGCTAAACTAGTT
The DNA here is from genome assembly GCA_903798235.1 of Fraxinus ornus. Lineage (NCBI taxonomy): Eukaryota > Viridiplantae > Streptophyta > Magnoliopsida > Lamiales > Oleaceae > Fraxinus > Fraxinus ornus. The sequence continues at coordinate 26,580 of CAIGRF010283888.1, read as the reverse complement.
ACTGTGAAGACATTACTGGCAGTGGCTGCTCATAAGTGTTGGCATCTCCATCAATTGGACATAAACAATGTCTTTCTCCATGGTGACCTTGATGATGAGGTTTACATGTGGATGCCTAAGGGGTATGAGCAGCCGGGGGAGTGTGGAGAACAACTTGTCTGCAGATTGAACAAGTCCATTTAAGGAGTGAAGCAGGCGTCTAGACAATGGAATACCAAAGCTCACTTCATATATTATTTCCCAGGGGTTTAAACAGTCAAAATCTGACTATTCTTTGTTTAGCAAACAAGAAGAGGGATCATTTACTACNAGAGCCATCAAATTTCAGGCTAATTTACTTTATAAATTCTGGGGGAAACAATTCTTGCTGCTACATATTTAATAAACAGAACTCCTACCTTGATTCTTGAAAATAAGACACCTTATGAGATATTATATCAAACTGTACCATCTTACTCACATCTCAAAGTATTTGGATGCCTCTGCTATGCTTTAAGTATCAAACAAAACCGTACAAAGTTCGATCCTAGAGCCATTCCTTGCATCTTTCTTGGCTATCCTTTTGTCATGAAAGCTTTCAAGTTATACAATATGTTCAACAATACAATTTTTGTCTCTAGGGATGTTAAATTTCATGAGACTATATTTCCTTTTCATCATCCTAAATTCATTGCTTCATTGTCAAAATTTGATGCATCTTGGCCCTCTAATTCATCTCTTTTTCAGCACAGATACATGATATTTCATCATCTGATGTATTGATTCAACATTTTGATAATAGCAATTCAATAGCTATTCACTCTCCATCAATTCTACTCTAAATCCTTCTGATTCTTCTCAAACATTTAATAATGACTCCACTCCATCACCCCTCTCACTCCTGAAGTTCCTATAGTTCCTATCAGACAATCAAATCGACCTAAAAGAGCCCCAGCCTATCTTCAAGATTATCATTGCAGTCTTGCATCTAAGTACCTACTTTCCAATTTACATCCATGAAGAAAGATCACCTGACTGGCAAGCAATATCCCATTACTGAATTTATGGATTATAGCAGGTTATCACCTGCTTACAAAAAATATTCACTTGCCTTATCTACTAAATCTTAGCCTAGTTCATATGAAGAAGCTCCTAAATGTCCAGAATGGTGTAAGGCTATGGAGGTTGAATATCAGGCTTTGGTAACTCATTTACCTACACATAAAAGGCCTGTTGCCTGCAAGTGGGTTTTAAAGTTAAATTCAACTCTGATGGGACTGAAGAAAAAAAGAAGGTCGGGCTTGTTGCTAAAGGATTCACGCAACAAGCTGGGCTTGACTATGAAGAGACGTTCTCACTTGTGTCTAAACTAGTTACTGTGAAGACATTACTGGCAGTGGCTGCTCATAAGTGTTGGCATCTCCATCAATTGGACATAAACAATGTCTTTCTCCATGGTGACCTTGATGATGAGGTTTACATGTGGATGCCTAAGGGGTATGAGCAGCCGGGGGAGTGTGGAGAACAACTTGTCTGCAGATTGAACAAGTCCATTTAAGGAGTGAAGCAGGCGTCTAGACAATGGAATACCAAAGCTCACTTCATATATTATTTCCCAGGGGTTTAAACAGTCAAAATCTGACTATTCTTTGTTTAGCAAACAAGAAGAGGGATCATTTACTACCTTACTCATTTATGTAGATGACATTATCATAGGAGGTAATAATCTTTCATACATTGAACAGTTCAAGAAAGAGCTGAATGAGCAATTTAAATTGAAAGACCTAGGGGTTTTAAAATATTTTCTAGGGCTGGAAATAGCAAGATCAGCCAATGGAATATCAGTTAATCAAAGAAAGTATGCTCTTGATGTGTTATCTGATGCAGGGTATCTTGGTGCAAAACCTACAAAATTTCCTTTGTCACAAAATTTAAAACTCAGTAAAGATCAGGGAGAACTTATTGAGGATGCCAGCATGTATAGAAGATTGATAGGTATGATGTTATACATGACGATAACGAGACCAGATATATCATATGTTGTACAAGTACTCAGCCAGTTCCTTCAGTCACCAAGGCAGCCACATTTGGAGGCTGCTCACCATGTTCTCAGATATCTGAAGGGAACACCAGTACAGGGGTTGAGTTTGAGAGTAAATCAGACATGATTCTTAAAGGGTTCTGCGATGCTGATTGGGCGGTATGCTCAGACATTAGGAGATCTATAACTGGATACTGTGTTTTGGTAAGCAATTCACTAGTGTCGTGGAGATCAAAGAAATAGCCTACTATTTCCAGATCATCAGCAGAGGCAGAGTACAGATCCATGGCTGTAGTTGTGTATGAGTTAAGTTGGCTAAAAAAATGTACTTGATGATTTTGATGTCAAACATGATATAGCTGCTCTACTATTCTGTGACAGCAAGTCTGTAATTCTCATTGCCATTAACCCGATATTCCATGAGAGAACCAAACATATAGAAGTTGATTGTCACCTTGAGAGACAAGGTTTAACTTGGGAATTTTAAATGTTCATCTCCCATCTTAAGGGGAAGTATTATAATTTGTGTAAATAATTAAGGTCATTTTAGTCTTTTCATTATTTCATTCCTTTCTATAAATACTGTACATCTTCACGGTTTGAGTAAGAAAATTGGGATAACAATTTTTCTCCCGCCAATTTGTTCTTCGTCCTTTTCTTTTCCATTATTTTACAACACAAATATCACATAGCAACACCATACAAATTGGACCAAGATTACCCACTCAAATTGACCATAAAGGAGTACCCCAAGACCCGACTGAAGGCTGAGCACAAAGGCAACGAAACAGGGCAGAAACTAGGACAGAAACAGGGCCAAAATGTACGAATAGAGGCATATAGTTGGTACCCAACTCGTCAATAAACAACCGATAGAAGGGCCAGAAAAAAGGAGTCGACAACAGAGAAGAAGAGAGACAGATGTAGTCACGAAGAAGAGCCAAAGAGAAGGCACAATCAAGAGTTTCTCTTGCTAAAAGGAAAAGCCATGTGTTATTTGAATACACACAATGGAGACCAACATATATATGTAATATAATAGGTCAAGTAATGAGTCGAGGGACAATGGGAGGGAACAATACATAAATCTTATATATAAGAATTACATTTCAAAAATAACACACTCCAAAAATCTTTTCAAAAATCAGGTGTTAAATCAATTTATTAAATATTTTTAATTATAATATAATACAATTATCCCAATTTATTAAATTTCCAATCCAAATCATTCTCTTTCTCTTTACTCTCTATCGTCTCCCTACCCCTTCTCTCCATCGGAGGCGGCCATATACTCTAACGGCTGCTCCTGCGACTTAAATTTTTTTTAGAAAATCAAAAATTGAAAATCATACCCCACCCCATGGATCCACCTACCACCACCCCACCCCTACCTCTACCTCCTAAAACAATTATCGTAAAAATTTCAAGTCACTTTATATAATCAAGCCACTGACACGCATATCCGTAACTAATTGTATCAAGTTTGTATTCAATGTCACTAACTGTGATCAAATTTGTGTTCAGTGTGACTGTCTGTTACCAATTGAATCTTAATTGTGACTGTATATGACCAAGTCACAATCGATTACAATTAACACAAAATTAGTCACAACCAATCACAACCGATCACAATTAACACAAAATTTGACGAAAAGTGGGATTGGTACTAGTTATCGTGAGGTGGTTGTGGTTTTGTGACGGCGGCGGCAACGGTGGTTGTTATTGTTGGTGGTGTGGTACAGGCGGTAATAGTGGTCGTTTATGTTGTTGATGGTGGGGTGGTGGGGGATATTGTTTGTGACCAATTATTTGGTTGATTTGTGACCAAATATTGGTGGTGGATCGGGAGTGGGGGTGGGGGTAGGGTGTGTGACTGTTTGTGACCAATTAAATCTTAATTGTGACCGTATATGACCAAGTCACAATCGGTCACAATTAACACAAAATTGGTCACAACCAATCACAATCGATTACAATTAACACAAAATTTGACGAAAAGTGTTACTTGTCAATATTTTATTTTTTTAAGAACCCTTTTTTTTCTTAACTAGGCTACTTAACTGTGCATTGAGGTTGATGAAATGGGGTTTTTGGAAGTCAAACAATTGTCACCTTCACTGCATGTAGTAATTATGTATTTAGAAATTGAATGAGTGCCATTTTTGTGCCAATTAGATCCAATAATAATGCTAACTTGTAAATTTATTGCTGCAAATTCAAAAATTGTTGCCATCAACACTACCGTACGGCAATCCTTACCTCGTCACCACTACCACCACAATGCGGCACTACCACAAGCAGAACCACCACCACTATCGCACCACCACCACCAATCTCAGTCACCATCACAGTAAGCACCATCACCACAATTCGAAATCCACCACCAACCAACCATCACAAAAATCACCTCAAAACACCGCCACAGCAATGGATCAATCACCACCATAAAATCTATCCAAAATCAGGCTGAGCACCAAATTGGATTCGATCCAAAATCATCCCAAAATTCATCTTCAAACTATCACATACACCACATCCAGTATACAGAATAATCAAGACTTAGATACAGAGCAGAATGGAACAGGAAGAAGAGCACAGTATCGCGCGACAGCCGCTGTAGCATCGCCGCGAATGGAGGCACCGTCATCACTTGAGGTACGCGGAGATGCTATTGTGGCTTTCGACGGCGCTGCTGTGTCATAGCCCATCGTCGTTGGCTGTGGTCTCTCAACGACGGTCGCTCCATGGTGGCTTGAGTTCCGGTGGGAAATGAGAAGAAAGAAGAGGATGGAGAGAGAGGGGGGAGAAAAGAAAATGATTTAGGGTTAGGGTTTGTTACCCCTCATTCTTGAGTTCTAGAAAGAGGCGCCCCGTAACAAGCCATGTAAGCAAAAAGTCAACAAGTCAAATAAAGCTCCTATGAGATCAAAATATTAAGAAATGAAGGTCCTAACCGAGGCTCCTCAAGTGCCTAGCCGAGGTGCCTAAAANTCCTAAAGAGGCCCAATTGAGGCTCCCCAAATGGCTAACCGATGTACCTAACCGAGGCTCCTCATGGATGAAGTCATTGGGCCTAAGTCTGATCCATTAATCACTTGGCCCATCTACATCAACGTTTCTCTATAAATATGTAAGTTTCATTCATAATAAGGGAGGTTCTCTAAACCTAACAAAATCCCCTATATTCCGTCTCTTGTACTCTCTTTATATTCTTAGTCCGGCCGTTGACTTGACAGTCGGAGTGCAAACGGTCGCCGGACCTTTTCCTTGACCGGCGGCCTTTGCCTCCTAACGGGGTGCTCCGTGTGCAGGTAATGTCCACGTGGAGGGGACGTGATGGGATTCTGTTGAGTCCATTTTTTGGAGTCAACAGATTGGCGCTATCTGTGGGAAACGGTACATTAACCATGTTATACCACGTATCGAAATGTCACCGGAAAATAAAGATTGATTTTCCGGACAGTTTCTACTGGAAGCAAATCTGAAAAAGAAAAGCTACTCTCTGATCCTCAACAAATACAGAAAACACAGATTCAAGAAAATAAAGATATATCCAATAAATATCCGCCCAAGGCTTATCCACAGGGAGGCTCTGTTTTTTCTCCTGGGTTTGGTTATGTTCACCCATTCAAGAAAATGCAAAACCAGCAACAAGAATGAAAAATGAGTTATATTGAAATAAATTTTTCAAGTATATTCTGGCATCAAGTTCACCAAGAGGAAAGCCACCTTGCTATGTGTTTCAAGGATTACAAAACATTCAACAAAGAAGGAGAAAGAATGGAGCTAGAAAAACACAACGGTCCCTGTGTTCAATTGAAATCTTGAACAAGATATGAGTTCTTAGAGCCGCTGCCAAACCCCTTTTCCAGTGCCGTCGAGACACACAAAACTCCAACCTCTTTCGAGAGCAATAGCAGCCACAGGGAAATTAATAAAGGAAGTAAGAATTCTTCTTTGAATGCCACATGTTCGACGAAATGCCCCGTTCGAATTTCTGTTTTGGCGTCCCTCGTTGAACAGCCATTTCGTTCCAAGCTATTATTCACGTTCCCGGCGAAGGCCGTAAGGATAGTCGTCGGCGTTCACAGCTTCTCTTGTCCAGCAGGCATCAATTTTCTTTTATGGGGACAAGATAAATTGGTGGCGTGTTGCAGACATTTTACTGGAAGGTACGCATTTGCAGGTTATTGTCTAACTTTGCTTGATTTATGTGCTATGGTCAAACATATCAATCTTTTTAAAATATATGGGAAGGACTTTTGGGCTGTTGAATATTTTGGACGTCCTATAAGCCAAAAATTTGGATATTTAGTTAGCGGGCCTCAATTAAGTTTGTTCAATGTTTATTCAAAATTTGGGCCCAACTATTTATTTCCCTTGGACCATTTCTATTGGTAGAAAATTATTGCCATTTGATTTCTTAAATGGGCCGTTGCATATTGTGAAAAGCAAGACTAGGCCCATATATTTATATTTCCTGAGTAAGCTGAATTTAAAGAGCTATACTAGTTGATTTGTGTATAAATTAAATCAATATCCATGATGACAAATTGTGAAAGAATGTGAAATCTGCCATTGTAATTCTCCATGATTTCATGGATAGACTGCAAAATTTATTTGTGCCAAAGAAATTATTTTTGTAATGCACACACCATGTATTTGGCAAAAATATCCAACTCAAGTTTCTCTTATTCAAAGCCCATTTTGATGACCACCTCTATTTTTCGAGGCTTTATACCTCGCATCTCACTATTGTCGAGCCTAACTATAAGACATCGTTATTTCGAGGCTAATTTATAAGACTCCGATAGTTCGAGATTTATTCGCGGGATGTTTATTCCCCGCCTCGCCAGATGCTTATCCCTGGCTTCGCGAGATGTTTATTCCTCGCATCTCACTATTGATGAGCCTAACTGTAAGACCTCGTCGTTTCGAGGCCAGTTTATAAGACTCCAATAGTTTGAGA
>CAIGRF010283888.1:1496-15401 GCA_903798235.1 Fraxinus ornus | reverse complement strand
GTTAATTACTCCAATAGTCACTTAACTTTACCGAAAGTTTTCACCAGGTCATTGAACTTTAAAAACTACATGGTTAGTCACTGAACTTTCGAAACTGCAACCTCATCCATCAATGAACTTTAAAAATCACTACATTAGTCACTGAACTTTGCAAAAAGTTTCCCAGATGATCACTGATTCAGTGACCATCTGGGAAACTTTTGTAAAGTTCAGTGACCATGTGGAAAACTTTTTGTAAAGTTCAGTGACTAATTGGATGATTTTTAAAGTTCAGTGATGGATGGGGTTACAGTTTCGAAAGTTCAATGACTAACCACGTAGTTTTTAAAGTTCAATGACCTGGTGGAAACTTTTAATAAAGTTCAGTGACTATTGGGGTAGTTAACCCGCCCGCTGAATGGTCTTGTTCTTTCTTTGTAATTTGGGTTACCAAGTGTGATTTTCAATCCAATAACACTTAAATGCATTCAATTATAATAATTGACTCTATTATCCGTCTCAATTATTCACCTTTGCCCCGAGGTTAATTTTTAATCAAAATACCCAACAGTTGAATTTATAAGATAAATATGAGGCGTTTTAGCACTTATTTTCCCCATGTCATAAGCAAAGATGACAAAAAAAACATATCTATGACAATTTGAGCATAAAACTCGAGGCTAACTAGAGCCTCTTGTGTTCTACATACCTAGTTTGGTGTCAACTACAACAATTGGAATTCCAAGAGGAAAATGCAGAAGTTTGGGGATCTGCTACCCAATAAATATCATTAAAAATTTGACCTAGACAGAAATCACCTAATTCATTTGATTGCAAGCTCCAATCTCGTCGAACCATATCAAGTCCTTTCAGCACAATGGTCTACACCAAACTCGAATTCAGGAACATTCAATGGCAAACAACACTGAAAAGACTTTCATAGAATCTCATATATTACAAGCTACATCATAATGTTTGCCATCTATAAATTGCACTTTTAGTGCTGCATATTTCTTCTTCTTGGGTAGTAGCATTCTCTTGTAAAAGCCATCAAGGTCAATTTCCAGGCACATATTTCTTGTTGACCTATGCAAACAAGATCCAACACATATCATATCAAGACAACAGACCCAGATTTAGGGATAAAAACATCTAGCATGAAATCAGAAAGAAGCAAATGTTTTTACTTTTAAAGCCGGATAATTAGGATGAATGAATTATTCAATTCCATCACGCATTCTTTTTAAAAGAGATACCTTCAAGGTTCATAAAATACACATTAAAACCACACGAGCAGTGAGCAACGAAATCGGCAGCAGCGATTGAATGAAATCATATGAACCGATTTTGATTTTCCAAGGGAAGGAAAGGGTTTTGATTTTCCAATTTGGACGCTATTAACTACAAAGGGCAACGGGAAAATTCAAGCTAAAATATAAATTTTGATAAAAAAATAAAAAATAAAGAAATAAAATTTGGTGGGTCACGTCTTTTAATTTGTAGTTTGTGTCGAAAACTACTTTATTTTTTAAGGAACTAAAGAAGTTTTCACATCACCTATTACTTCAAGTGCCAATTTCTATTGTAGAAATCCACAATAGGAAGGATATGGTAATGGTGGTAAAAATATCACAAAGGGAGGAAGAAGATGAGGGAGCGGCAACGGTTTATCTCAAACCTACCTAAAAGCGTCACCTCCCATTTGCTCTCCTCTATTGTAGAAACACACATGCACTCACACACTCTCTCAAGCAACCACAAAGGATAAGGTAATGAAATATCACAAAGGGAGAAAGAAGATGGATGAAGCAATGGTTGATTTGAAACCCACCCAAGACGACTGCACATCTTTCTTTCACTCTATTGCTCACTCACACCACACAAGGCTAGAGAAATATGTATATATATAGCGCTAAAGGTAAGTAATTTGGCGAAGTTACCAAATGGGCCAAAGATACAACCAAGATAAAAGGGCCAACATATCACCACCAATCCAAAACCAAGACAAAGCAACAGTATGGGCCAAAACTTCACATTAGACATCCTCAAGCGAAATGAGTCATGATTAACCTTAATTAATTAAGATGTTTCCAATTACCTAAGTTGTTACCACGTCGAGTGAATCACTTTGGTGTCGATATAATTATTTCAGTCATCGACCGAAGTCTATGAAATATACTTCAAGCTGTTTAACATCATTGACTGGAATATATTGGGTATCAAAACCGAACAATTTATAAGTGGAATACTTTTCAAAATAGTGTGAAATCTGAGCTCAGTCAAACCAAATGAATACCATCCAAAGCATGCACGACCCACAAAATAATATGCTCGATTATTGCATTTACCAACACCCACAAAGGATCAAGAAAATGACTACAATATCACAAAAGGAGAAGAAATTCAGGAAGGCAATGGTTGAATATCAAGGAAACTCCCAAGCGGCTACCTTTCACTTTCTCTCCTATATTGTCCAAACACAAATACACACACACACTCACTGTAATGTCCTAAAATAATAATTATTTTATGTGTTATATATTTTATATTTTGAAAAAGTTGGGGCACTAAAATGATCATTTATTAATCCAATTTTATTTGGATAATTTTAAAATATTGATAGAGTAATGATAAATATATCAATATTGGGCTCGTTAGATACCTCATAATTAATTATGCATATTAAGCTCGAGAAAAAGTTAAATCGAGTAAACAATAGCCAAGTTATCGAGTTTGAAAGAGATCATCTTAATTAGTTATTTAATTAAATTAACGTGTGTAGAGTAGGTTATTAGTAAATTATTAATTGTTTTCTTTTAGGATTTTGTATATATATATATATATAATAAAATTTAGAGGCATCCACGTGTGTAGGAGAAAAGTGTGTCAATTGATTCTATTTTTAATACTATTTAATTGTCTTGATTTTGGAAAATTGGTAATGATGGCCACTTTGTTTGATTGATGGGAAAGGAAGTAATTTTAAAATTGTATAGATTATCGGGATTGAAACCTTTTTGGAAGAAAAAACACGGTATTTTGTAGATTTTTAGGTTATTTTCCCCTTTTTTTCAACTTTAAATACCATACAAAGTAATACCTTAAAGAGAAAAGGAAAAGAGAAAACATAGTTACGTATCATTGTGGTAGCAATCAAAAATAAAAGTTTTGGGAACGTGGATTTCTTGCTTTCTCTTCCAACCATTTTTTCTATCAAACAAGGTAGGATTACGAGGTGCAAGTGATGTTATTCAGTTTAAATTATTTATTTTCTCGTTGATAAATATTGTGCTAATGAAAGTTATGATATGATATGTTATGATATGAAATTTTCATCCGGCATCAAAGATATGATATGTTATAAGTTCTTACCAATTTCTATGATATGACGGTATGATATTCTTGACACATGATTTAAATATTTTATTCGTGATTGCACCATTAATTCGTATCCTATTGAGTATTCTCATATACTCACCAATGTTTCTCCTACCTCACAGGTTAAATCGGATCGTTGGATGGCAGGCGATGAGGTGCAGTCGTGATACCAAGATTTGTGGGACTCAATATAAATAATTTGGTGTAACAAGGCATTTTTTTTTATTTCAGCAATTTCTTAGTTTTATGGATTTTTATTTACAAATTTAAGACATGCTTTGTTAGGTTATAAACTTAAAATTATGTTATGATTTATTAGTAGAATTAGCATTTATTTATTTAACTATTAAATACGATATGCATGTTTTTCTTTTAGATTTATTTGGTTATGAGTTTTTATCAATTAAATTGTGCCCGTTAAATTTCATATATTTATATTGTCAAAGTTAATAGTTTTGATAACGATTTGAAATTTAAATTTTGGATCGTTACAGTTTGATATCAGAGCTTTAGGTTTAATTTTCTGTAGACTTATATGTATTTTTGTAACTAGAGTTTTGAAAGAAAAAAATTTTGAACTGTAACAGCGTCACTGTTTGCGGTGAATAGTGACGCCAACACTGTTCACGAGAACAGTGGAAAAAAATAGAAAGAAAGGTTTATCAAATTTGAGACGTATTTTTAATGATTAAATTAATTGTTATATTATAAATTAGACAGCTGTGTATTTTATTTTATTTTTAGTAGTTGGTATTTTATTTTATTTTTTAAAAAAAATGAAATGAAAATGACGATATAATATTCATATTGGGCTTTTATGTTTAAAAAAAATATTACGTGTAATCAATAATTAATTTTAGAAAAAATTAAACCTGAAGCACTTGTCACTTTTCACGATGTTATATTAGTATTGAGCTTTCATGTTTTAAATGATACATTAATAACTGATTATTTCTTAGTCGTTTCCTTGCGTAACGCTTGTTAAAAATTAATAGTTTTCCTTAGAATATATGAATTTAAGGATGAAGTAAATTTAAAGTCTTAAATGAGTGAAAGATCTTTGGCACTCGAGACCACTAATCGGCCACCATCCGATGACTCTAAGGTATGTAAGGGGGTAAGAAGAAGAATTTATGCATATAATTTACATTTTTTAAAATTTCCTACTTTTAAATTTTAAGACACGCATGTTTTCCTCGCTAAATTCATAATATATATTACGATAGTATAGGTATAACATGTTAAACTTAGCATTAGTGTGTGACGTGTGAATTAATACTAATTTTAGGATATGTTACCACCTACCCACACGAATTTGATACGTGGTTTATTGCAAGCGGTACAAGAGTTAAGCAAACAGAATCAATCGCCTCCACCACAAAATGTACCACCACCGCAGGATGCATCTCTGTTTGTACCTAGAGCCGTTTCAGTGGTTGAGTAGTTTGTAGGCACAAACCTCCTACTTTTGATGGTTGTTCCGACCCATTGGCTATTGAGGAATGGATTAGAGGTCTGGAGCACATCTTTCAATACATTGCTTGTACGGATGCGCATAAGGTACTATGCGCGGAGTTTATCTTTCAACACACTGGTGGAAATCTATCTCACGCATTAAGATCGAAGAGCAACAGCGTAACATGACTTGGGAGCAGTTTAAGGATGAAGTGATGTCGAAGTACTTTCCACAAACTTTGAGAGACTTCAAGGAATTAGAGTTTCTACAGCTCATACAAGGAACCTATCTCTTACTGATTACGAAAGACAATTTGAGCATCTCTCAAGATATGTTCCGAACTTGGTAGATACAGAAGTTAAGAAGATCAAAAGGTTTGAAAATGGACTACGTCCAGAAATCAGCATGATTATTATGTCATATCGTTTCACTTCATATCGTGAAATGTTGGAAATGGCTCATGCCATCTCATATCAGAGGACTACGTTTGAGTAGTATGCCCAGCAGAGCAAGGAGGCATTGGGAAAAAGAAAGTGGAACGATCAGAACAAGGACAGACAGAACTGGTAGAATAAAAGACCAAGCACAGGAGTTAATATTGGTGGGACGAGATGGAGTATTACACCATGTCCTAATTGTAATAAACTTCACATGGTGAACGCTTATTTGGAAAGAACATGTCTTTTCGGTGTGGTAAGTTGGGACACATTGCTTTAAGCTGTACTGAGCCTCCAAGGAAGAAGGATGATAATCAGGACAAGAACAAGAAAGGAAAAGCTCGAGTTTTTGCACTAAATTAGCATGAGGCAGAGCATAATCCGAATGTGATCGCAAGTATTATTTTTGAAGTACCTATTTATGTTTTTCGATTTTGCATTCTTTGTCGCTAAGTCTAACAATATAGTTACGAAAACATGTATTCTATTATTATCTGATGTACCTGCTTACGTACTTTTTTATTCGGAGGCTATAAATTTTTTTATCTCTGCATCCTTCGTCGCTAGGTCTAACTTTACAAGTGTTGAAACGAATAATGAATTAGAGTTTAGCATTCAGGAAGTACTCTTTACACAAATCAGATGACTAAGACGATGAAGTTGGAGATTGACGAAAATGAACTGTTTGCAGATTTATACCTTTTAGGGATGAAAGACTTCGACGTTATTCAAGGCATGGAGTGGTTGGGACTCAATCATGCGACCATTCAATGTCACGAGAAAGAAGTGTTGTTTCAAAAACCGGGAGAGGAAGAGTTTCGTTTCTTTCGAGCAAAGTTCAAGTTTTTATCCGTATTTTATCAGCTTTACAAGTGAAGAAAATGATGAGAAAGGAGTCATGCCAAGGATTCTTAGTTAATATCATCGGTTCCAAATATGCAAAAATAACTATTAACTATATTAATGTTGTGCGAGACTTTGCAGACGTATGTCTAGAAGATCTACCACGCATCCCATTAAATAGGCAATTGAAACTTACAATTGACTTGTTACCCGGCGCGACACCAGTTTCTAAGTCCCCTTACAAAATGGTACCAAAAGAACTTCAAGAATTGAAGTTACAGTTGGAGGAGTTGCTAGAAAAAGGTTTCGTTCGACCGAGTGTATCTCATTGGGATGCTGCGGTACTTTTTGTGAAGAAGAAAGATGGGGGTATGAGGATGTGCATTGACTATCGAGAGTTGAACCATCTAGCTATCAAAAATAGATACCCGCTTCCAAGAATAAAAGATTTACTCGACTAGTTAAGGGGTGCAACGGCATTTCAAAGATCAACTTGAGGTCGGGGTATCATCAACTGAAGGTTAAGGCAAGTGACATACCGAAAACTACTTTCAGGACTCGTTATGGACATTACGAATTCACTATCATGCCCTTTGGTTTGACTAATGCTCCACCTATATTTATGGATCTAATGAATCGGGTGTTCCATCATTACTAAGACCAGTTCGTCATAGTATTTATTGATGACATACTCATGTACTCTAAAGATAAGAAGCAGTATGAGGAACAACTCCGGATAGTACTCGCAACTTTGAGAAAAGAGAAATTATATGCCAAATTCAAGAAATGCGAATTTTGGCTTGATCGAGTGGGTTTCCTTGGTTACGTGGTTACCGCCTAGGGAATTAAGGTAGACCTAGTTAAAGTGGAAGCAGCAACTAATTGGCCTATACCGATGAATATTGGTGAAGTTCGCAGTTTCTTAAGGATGGCAGGATATTATCAGAGATTTATTGAGGGTTTTTCAACGATAGCAGATCCGATGACTCAGTTGACAGAAATGGTGTGAAGTTTCAGTAGACGAAAAATTGTGAAAAATGTTTCGAGGAACTGAAGTAAAGATTAGTTTCGGCTTCTGTATTGATGATATCTGAAGGGTCGGATGGGTTTGTAATTTATAGTGATGCCTCCAAGCAGGGTTTGGGTTGTGTTCTGATGCCACATGGAAGGGTGATTGCTTATGCTTCAAGACAATTGAAAAAATATGAACAGAACTATCATACGCACGACTTGGAACTTGCAGCAGTAGTTCACGCTCTAAAAATATAGCGTCATTATCTGTATGGAGGGAAATGTGAAATGTATACGTACCATAAGAGTCTCAAATACTTCTTCACACAGAAAGAATTGAATATGAGACAGAGAAAATGGTTGGAGCTAGTGAAAGATTATGACTGTACAATTCTTTACCATCCGAGTAAGGATAATGTAGTCGCAGATACCTTAAGTAGGAAGATAGGATTGCAATTAGCAGCTTTACCCACTTGATAAAAGACTTTGAGAAATTGAGATTGGAAGTCATCATGCAGCCCACTCAAGCTACAGCGAGTATAAAATCATTTATGATTCAACCTACTCTTCGGGACCGAATCAAGGAGCACAGGATAAAGATCCGTTCCTATAAAAAATTAAGACTGATGTTGGTTCGAACAAACGTATAGGATTTGAAGTATCTGCAAATAATGCGCTGTGTTTTAGAGGAAGGTTGTATGTACCTAAAGATGAAAGTATAAGAAACGAGATATTGGAAGAAGCTCATTCAACCCCATATGCTGGCAGTACGAAAATGTATCAAGATCTTCGAGATACATTTTGGTTAAGAAATATGAAGAGAGGAATTGATCTGTTCGTAGAGAAATGTATTATCTGTCAGCAGGTTAAGGTAGAACATCAAAAGCAATCAGGACTACTGAAACCATTGGATATTCCGAAATGGAAATGGGAATAAATAGTGATGGACTTTGTGGTAGGTTTTTCGAGATCGGCAAGAGGTCACAATGCTATTTGGGTAGTGGTTGATCGTTTGATAAAGTCTGCCTATTTTCTGACAATCAAAGTAAATTTTAATATGGGGCACATTTATATATCAGAGAGATAGTCAGACTGCATGGAGTTCCAGTCACCATTGTTTCAGATAGAGACCTGCGATTCAAGTCCAAATTTTGGAAAAGCTTACAAGGAGCCATGGGGACAAAATTAAATTTTAGCACTGCATTTCAGGCCACTATAGGCATGGCTCCATATGAAGCTCTTTATGGTAAGAAGTACAGATCTCCTATCCATTGGGATAAGGTCGGGGAGAATAGAATTTTGGATCCTAAAATTATTGAATGAACAGTTGAGGTGGTTGATAAAATTAGAGAAAGAATAAAGAAGCACAAGACCGACAGAAAAGTTATGCTAATCGTAGAAGAAAGGATTTGGAGTTTCAGGTGGGTGATAAAGTTTTTCTAAAAGTAGCACAAGTGAAGAGAGTATTGGGATTTGGTAAGAAGGGAAAGTTGAGACCACGATATATTGGACCTTTTGAAATTCTTGAAAGGATTGGCATTATGGCTTATCGGCTTGTCTTACCATCTGAACTCGCAGTAGTACATAATGTGTTTCATATTTCGATACTTAAAAAATATGTTCATGATCCCAATCATGTCGTAAGTTACCAAACTTTGGAAGTACAAAAAGACCTATCATACAAAGAAATCCCGACGATGATTTTGGATAGGAAAGTGCATCAACTCAGAAATAGAGAAGTTCATCTGGGCAAGGTTCAATGGCGAAATCATGGACTAGACGAGCCAACTTGGGAGAAGGAAAATGAGCTTAAAACCGAGTATCCAAAACTCTTCGATTAGCCAAGGTAATTTTCGAGGACGAAAATATTTAAGGAGTTGAGATTGTAATGTCCCTAAAATAATAATTATTTTATGTGCTATATATTATATATTTTGGAAAAGCTGGGGACTAAAATGATACATTTATTAAATCCAATTTTATTTGGGTAATTTTAAAATATTGATAGAGTAATGATAAATATATCAATATTGGGCTCGTTAAATAGCTCATAATTAATTATGCATATTAAGCTCGAGAAAAAGTTAAATCGGATAAACGAGGGCCAAGTTATCGAGGTTGAAAGATATCGTCTTAAATTGTTATTTAATTAAATTAATTAATGGGGTAAAATAAGATGTGACACGTGCAGAGTAGGTTATTAGTAAATTATTAATTGTTTTCTTTTATAGGATTTTGTATAAAAAAAATATAATAATAATAAAATTTAGAGGCATTCACGTGTGTAGGAGAAAAATGTGTCAATTGATTCTATTATTAATACTATTTAATTGTCTTGAGTTTGGAAAATTGGTAATGATAGCCACTTTGTTTGATTGATGGGAAAGAGTGGTTTTAAAATTGTATGGATTATCGGGATTGTGACATTTTTGGAAGGAAAAACACAGTATTTTGTAGATTTTTAGGTTATTTTCTCATTTCAACTTTAAATACCATACAAAGTAACCTTTATCTACCTTAAAGAGAAAAGGAAAAGAGAAAACATAGTTACATATCATTGTTCCAGCAATCAAAAAAAAAAAAGTTTTGGGAACATGGATTTCTTGCTTTCTCTTCCAACCATTTTTTCTATCAAACGAGGTAGGATTACGAGGTGTAAGTGATGTTATTCCATTTAAATTATTTTTTTTCTTGTTGATAAATATTGTGCTAATGAAAGTTATGATATGAAATTTTCATCCGGTATCAAAGATATGATATGTTCTGAGCTCTTACCGATTTCTATGATATGACGGTATGATATTTTTGACATATGATTTAAATATTTTATTCGGGATTGCACCATTAATTCGTATCCTATTGAGTATTCACATATACTCACCCATTTTTTCCTACCTCACAGGTTAAATCGGGTCGTTCGTTGGCGGGCGATGAGGTGCAGTCATGGTGCCAAAATTTATGGAACTCAATAAAAATAATTTAATGTAACAAGGCATTTTTTTATTTCAGCAATTTCTTAGTTTTATGGATTTTTATTTACAAATTTAAGACATGCTTTGTTGGGTTATAAACTTAAAATTATGTTATGATTTATTAGTAGAATTAACATTTATTTATTTAACTATTAAATACGATATGCATGTTTTTCTTTTAGATTTATTTGGTTATGAGTTTTTATCAATTAAATTGTGCCCGTTAAATTTCATATATTTACATTGTTAAAGTTAATAGTTTTGATTACGATTTGAAATTTAAATTTTGGGTCCTTACACTCACTCTCTCAAGCACCGACAAAAAAGAAGGTAATGGTGGTAGCAATATCACAAAGAGAGGAAGAAGACGAAGAAGCAATGGTTCATCTCAATCCTACCGAAGACGGCTATCCATCTCTCTTTCACTCTATTGCTCACCCACACCATACATGGCTGGAGAAAGATGGACATACAGCTCTGCAATTAGGTCTCCTCCAAATGGGCTAAAGTTAAGTAATTGAGCCAAGTTACCAAATGAGCCAAAGACACAATGAAGATACATTGGCCAACATATCACCACCAATCCAAAACCAAGACAAATGTAACTCCCCAAGAATTTTAGAATAAAATTTTATTTGTTTTATATAGTATATTTTTAATATTTTGAGAAAAATGAGGACTAAAATGAAATAGGTTTTAAATTGCTTTTTTATTTGAGCTAAATAATTATGTATCGATATAGTGATAAATGTTGATTTTGATAATGATAATCTTTTTGTGATTTCGATAGAGTTTGATTGCAATCTTAATTTGATAAAGTTTAAAAGTAATCATAATTCCATTTTCTGAAATCAATTCTTATCCAAATTCTTTATATACATCGTTTTAAATTCTAATTGTATACAAACTCAATTGAGAATTTCAACTATAAATATCGTAAGAATTCTCATTATGTCACCACAGAAAATAAAGAGAGCCACAATAGAGAGAGAATGAGAGGAAAAAGTATAAAAAAAAAATAGAAGATTTTTTACGTGCAAGATTTTATTCTTTCCAACCTTTTAAAAATTAAGGTAAGATACTTCTGTACAAGTGGTTCATTTCCTTATACTTTTATATTCAGTAATTTATGCATGAATTGCCAGCAGACCTTCGGGTTCTTTATTAAGAGATATGAGATCCTATGGGAATTTAAAATGACTTAAGATGAGTGTGTCGCTTGGTCACCGATATACTCCATAAGAAAATAGTATGAACTATTTATTTTATTGTTATATAATTGTGTATGGAATATGCACATATCTTACTAAGTATTTTTAAATACTCACTTTTTCAAAATTTTACAGGTTAGTTCTGGTCGATTGGGATAGTGGCGGGATGGTGATGCGACTGCCAAGAAGAATCGAAAAGATAAAACATTAAGTTTATTTTTTTCTTTAAATTATTAGTTAGTTTAATTTGTTCAAATACGGTTATTTAATTTGTGATTATGTTTTCATTATGGATATTCTAGTTATTTTTATTTAAAGAATATTATTTTATTGTTACGCCTTTGATACAAAGAAAAATGAATTTTTAGTAACACTTCAAGATTTCTAAAAATTTGGGGTGTGACAACAAAAGCAACACTATGGGTCAAAACATTACACGAGCCATCCTCCAGTGAATTAGACCATGAGCAATCTTAATTAAATAAGTTGTTTCCAATGGCCCAAGTAGTTATGGGGTCGAGTTAATCACTATGATGTTGATAAATTATTTCACTAATTGGTCAGGGTCTATGAAATTTACTTCAAGCTGTTTAACAACATTGCCCGAAATTTATTAAGTATCAAAACACAATAATTTATAAGTAGAATACTCCTCAAAATAGTGTGAAATCTGGGTAAAGTCAAACGAAACGAATAACAACCAAAGCAAGCTCGACCCACAACTCTTATACTTGGTTACCGCCTTTACCAACATCCAAAATGAATCAAGGTGGTGACTACAATATCACAAGTAGGGCTGTCTGTGGGTCGGTTCGGTTCGGTTCTGCTCGATTCCAAAATTTTCGGGTATTTAATAAATGGACCCGTCGGGTCCAAATATAATTATGGAACCGTTCGAGTTCAGTTCGGTTCAGTACCATAATTAAATTTTTTAACATTTAAAGCAAACTACATAAATATAACTATTGACATTTCATTCGTAACTTTTACAAATTAACGTAGCTCAATTCAAAAATGTATAAATAACTAGCTGTCGAATAACATTAATTCGATGCATACAAATATCAAAAAGTAGATATTAATTCTATATTTTTTAGGGTTTTTATTGGGCTTTTTGGGCGGGGCTTTTTTGTTAGTACCACATAATATTTTCGGCCCAATGAAGTTGATTGGTTTTTTTATTTGTGGCCTCTATAAAATTGAGGCTCAAGGCTTAAAATTATGAAATGATCTGATTTATTGATGTGTTAATTTATTTAGAAAAAAATAAACTAATTTATTAATTCAATAAAAAAATTATTTAATTTCGGTTCTTCGATTCTTGGTCTAGACCCGAAATCCGACCCAAACCGATCGGTTCTCGATTCGGGTACCCATTCGAATATTTAACTTATGAAGAACTACTTGATTCGGTCCGATCCGATTCGAGACTTTTGAGGGGGGAAGTAAAGGGGACAATGGTTGAATATCAAGGAAACTCCCAAGATGATGAATTTCATTTACTCTCCTCCATTGTAGAAGCACACACACATTCACTCACTCTCTCAAGTACTCACAAAGGATAAGGTAATGGTGGTAGTAATATCACAAAGAGAGGAAGATGACAAATGAAGCAATGGTTGATCTCAAACCTACCCAAGACGGCTATTCATTTCTCTTTCAATCTATTGCTCACCCACAACATGCACGTCTAGAAAAAGATGGACATATAGCCAGGGCAATTAGGTCTCCTCCAATTAGGCTAAAGGTATGTAATTGAGCCAAGTTGCCAAATTGGCCAGAGGCGCAATAAAGATAAATGGGCTAACATATCACCACCATTCCAAAAACCAAGACAAAAGCAACATTATGGGCCAAAACATCACAAGAGCCATCCTTACTGCAACGCCCAAAATTTTATTGAATTAAATTTTGAGGTGTTATCGATATCATTTCATAATCATACATAAAACGAAAATATTTAATTGAAGATTTAAACTTGGAATAAATTTAAGTATTCATAATATCCAATTAATTTAACCCAAAACATTAAATCAGAAACTTTAAGCGTTAAATAGAAATCTAAGAAATACTAATCTCTAAACATAAAAAAAATTTACCGATGATTCCCTTGAAAATGTTTTACTTGGCAACCCGCGCACCATTCAGCCACCATCCACGTTGAACCGATCTAACCTGAATAGAATAAATTTTTAAACATAAATTTATAACATTCCATACCACCTTTCATCAAGAGCAATCGAATGCTCTAACACATTTTTGTGCAACATTGGAGAGAACTCGAAGAAATTCTCACATTCCATTTCATTTCATTAAGACTCGCAGGTCAATTAGCATTTCATGAAATAAATTACGTACAAAAATCATAATATTGCAAAGACATAACAACTTGCACAACGTATCCTACCTCAATAGATCAAGTGAATTTTTGAAACAAAATAATATGATTGCACGTCCAAATCTTATAAATTTCTCGACTATATCAGCTTGCTATCTCCCATGCAAAGTACTTGTCTCATTCTGCCATAAGTACATGCATTAACATTCTCTCTCTCTCTCTCTCTCTCTCTCTCTCTCTCTCTCTCTCTCTCTCTCTCTGTGTGTGTGTGTGTGTGTGT
>CAIGRF010283854.1:31770-74738 GCA_903798235.1 Fraxinus ornus | reverse complement strand
CGACTTTTTGGCATCATTTGGATGCTATCTGATTTCGTATAAAGGGATCCTATAATGGTTGATTTAGCATCTACATAGAATTAGAGTTATTAATTTTTTTTATTAAATTGTAGAATAAATATATTCTGCAATTTTGAAACAGTGAACAAAAAATGGTAGGAGGGTTTTTGATGGATATTACTGAGGAAATAATGTATTTTAAATAGTGAAGTGGTGGAAATATGTAGTTAAAAAGTAAGGAAAAATTATTGATGTGACTGAAAATATTATTTTATTGAATAATGTGTTGTTGAAAATGAGTTTTGAAAGAATGTGTGTCGGACTAAATGTTAAAATTTTATGTTTATGTTTATGTTAACTATTGCAGGAATAATAAAAAAAAACAATTGTAGGAATTTTAACATTTAAATTAATTTATGATATTAAATGTTCGTGCTTTAGATTTTGTCATTTTTAATTGCAAGGACATAAAGAATAATGCCTTAGAAAATAATTAGTTGAACTTCGCAATGTTATGTGATTATTTTTCTCACGCAATGTTTTTCTCACTAAATGCCGGTCGCATAATATTCTTATTTTTCAAGTTATTTAAAGACGGGACATGATAGCTCTTTCATATAATAGTATGTTATACGCATGAGTTAAGTTTAAAACCTAATGGGTGGGTTGGGTTGGATTGGGCCGGGCCGGGCCGGGCATGGTTCTAGCAATAGACGTGGTTAGAAATTTAACGACAACTAGCTAGGATGATGATGAGATCAAATAATCACCTCAATTTTTAGCAGATATTATCCAAGCATATGAGAACTATGACATGAACTCAAGTCACGTTTTGCCTGGATCGTTTCTGACTAAATTAAGATTTGTTGGTGTCTTTGGAATGAATTTGGAAGTTTTTGACTTACCTAGGTATGTCCCATACTTTCAAGCATTTTAAGGAATGACACATACTGCTAGCAAGGATTATGAGATGAGAGTTAAGATGAAGTATATTGGAAATATCTATCATTATTGAGAAAATGAAAGAAAATGTTGTCTTCGTACTTAAGAGGTCATCTAGGAAATTTTATTGTCAATTTGAAATGATGGAGGTATTCTGCAATAGAGGCNTTTGTGTAGCCATGTAATTTAGGATTTCCAGCAAGCTTTACACTTGCATTGTGACATTGAATGGGAACTAGATTGTCCGAGGCAATAAACATTTCTTGAATAAGCCTCTTAAGCTAAATACACTTGTGAGTGGCCATAGTAGCTGATACATATTTAGCTTCACAATTAGAATGAGCAACACTAGTTTGCTTTTTACTACACCATGAAATTACTGTTGAGCCTGTATTAAAACAGTAACTAGTTTTGGAGCACCTATCCTTAAATCACAAGTCCAATCTGTATCTACAAAACCAGTCAAAATGAATGGTATGTGCTGCTTATACTATAGAGTGCCTTTCACATATCGAAGAATCCTCTTTGCTACAATTAAATGTTCCTCACATGGTTTATCCATAAATTGAGAAATAACTCCTACAGAATATGAAATATCAGGTCGTGTGATAGTTAAATAAAATAAACTACCAACAAGCTGTCGAAAAAATGTTGCCTCTTCCAATAACTTTCCTTCTTCTTTAATTAACTTCAAACCAAATTACATAGGAGTTGTCATTACTTTTGACTCCCCCATACGAAAATGATTCAATAAGCTCGCCGCATACCCTTTTAAGAGACAAAATAACCATCCGATTGCTCAACTTTTGGCCAAGAAAATAGCTAGCTTCTACCAAACTCCTCATTTCAAAACGAGTAGATTGGCATCTCAAAGATGGGTTATTTCAACATTGTTATGTCCTATAATGATCATATCATCTACACAAAGAAGCAGCATGATGCACAGTTTATGTTTTTATAATAAATAAGCTTGAATCTACATTAGAAGACTTAAACCCACAAAAATAAGATATTAAGCCATCTTACCAAACCAAGCACGTGGAGCTTACTTGAGGACATGCAAAGCCTTCTTGAGCCGGCGCACATGATCATTGCATTCCTTAGAATTAAATCCATAAAGCTGCTCTATAAAGATATCACGATCTAACTCTCCATAAAGAAATTCATTATTCACGTCTAGTTGCCACAATTTTCAGCCTTTGTAAGCAGGCAATGAAATAATTTGACCAGCCACCATTTTAGCCATAGGGTTGAAAGTATTCTTGTAGTCTAGACCTTATTGCTGAGAAAAACCACGAGCAACAAGACGAGCTTTATACCGACATGGCCTAATCGAGAATGCCAAATGTTGTACTTGCATTCTGGCCTGTCTTTTCAACATGTGCATCACTTGAAGACAAAACATAGAGTGATTCTTTCCTTTTCCCAATAAGTAAAACATCAGCAGCAATGTGTTTTACATTTGAAAGAATTTGTACATTATTTGGACCAAAAGGAACATACCTCCTAGAAAAAGCAAATTGAGAGACCGGGGCGAGATTCTTCTTTAAACCTGGAACATGATAAACATTCTTGAGAGAAATACCACCAGCACTTGAAATATCAGTGATGACATTGAGATGCCCTTCTTTGACTGCAGGATGTAATGAATAATCAGCTGTCACAATAACTCTTTTCCCATAATGCAGATGAATATCAGAAAGTAAAAAAGCATTTCTAGTTGCATGATGAGAGCAATCAACCAAATTAATGATCCAATCCTTGTTGTAGTCTGGAAACATTAGCATTAACATCTACATCGATTTGGTGCACTACAGAAGTCATGTTAGCCGATTGATCAATAGTTTCAATGAATAAGCATTGCTCCCATTTGGACTGTTCAAATTCACTAGCTTCGTGTGCGATATTTACTCCTGCTTTTGTGAGATCAACATGGAAATTTTGTTTAATATGGCCTGATTTTCCACACAGTCTACACACCACATTCACCCAATAATAACGCTTTATGTATCCCAGCTTTCCATACTTGTAACAAACTTTTGAATTTTCCTTACACTGCCCCCAATTTTGGACTGCTTACTATCACCAGAAGACTGCTTAAGAGGAAAATAACTTTTTCCTTTGGCACTTAGTGTAAAGAACATCCTCAACTTGAGAGAGAGGGGCTTGTTGCTGCTACTGGACATTTGTTTCACCAGTGCTTCCTGGTTTGAGGGAAGATTCTCCAACTCAATAATAGTAGGTTGATTTGTCCACCCTTGTATCGAATAGATTAAGAGCATAAACTCTTTCTGCAATCGAGGAGATGGAAAGAACGAAGATGATCTGCTTCAAACTGTATTTTTATTACTTAATGAAGAATTGAGTTAACACATCAATTACAAGATTATAAATAGAGAAAATTTCTAGAAGTGTCTCAGCCATCGAAGTCTACTTCCTAAATAGATGAAAGACTTGTAACATATTAGACTTATTCAAAAGGCTAAAAACATTAGTAAGATTGACCGGTTGAATTCACCAATGGCCATCCAACTTTTACTTAGTGTCACTATGATCACTCAATTTGATTTTGTTTCATCATGGTCACACAACTTTATATTTAGTGTCATCATAGGCACTCAATTTGATTTTATTTCATCATGACCACCCAATTTCCTATAATATTTCACCATGGCCATCCAATTTCTTTTTACTAATTTTAAAAGTGGTAAAACGGTAACTTTGTATTATGTATATAAAACAAAAATAATTTTTTTTTTAAAATTTTAAAATAAGTTTTTATTTTTTTATTTTTTTAAGGAATGTCTTTTTTGAAATAACTTTTTATTTTATTTTATTCTTCTAAGTAACTTTTTTTTTTAAATAAGTTTTATTTTATTTTTCTAAGTAACATTTTTTAATAAGTTTTTTTTTTTATTTTGTTTTTAAGTAAAGTTTTTTTTTTAAAAAAAAAAATAAGTTTTTTTTTTTTTAGATTTATTTTATATATAATGCAAATTTGCCATTTTACCCCTTTAAAATTAATAAAAATGGTGAAAAGAAGCTGAATGATCATGNAGTACTCCCCATCGTGGAGCCATCCCATGATCTCCCGGCAAAAGCTGAAGCCGCATGTTGGGCTGCCAATCTTATATCTTCAGGAGTTTTGCTAGTTGGACGGGGAAGACTAGGTGCCAATTGTGGAAAATTAAGGTGTGCAGATTGACCCCTAAGATGCAATGCAGCCACATCATATGCCACAGCTGCCATTTCTGGTGTCTCAAAACTCCCAAGCCAGATTCGAGTTTTCTTACCCGGTTCGCGAATTTCAGACACCCATTTCCCCCATTTTCGCTTCCTGACGCCCCGGTAGGCCGAACTTAAGCCACTCTGCAACTTGTTGCCATCCATACCTAGCTAGATACTTTTTAGTACTGATGAAGTAATTTATTAGGATAGATTCATGAGTGTGTGTATATATATATATATAAGTATATATAAAAAAAAAAAGACAAAAAAAAGCAAAAAATCGAGCCCGCTCGGTCCGGTCTCGGCTCGGCCCGCTAAGGCCCGAGCCAAAAGCTCGGGCCGAGCCTCATTTTTTTTTGGGCTTAAAAAAGCTCAGATCAAAAAAGCTCGGGCTTGGCTCGGGCTGGCTCGGCTCGTTGACACCACTATTTGCGCCAATCTCTCTCTCTCTCTCTCAATCAAATTCTGACTAAAGACGGCAAGTTGAGAAAAAAAATTTACACTCAAGGACCAATGTGCTAAATACTTAAAATATTAAGGACTAATCTATCAAGAGAAGAAAAGGTTGAGAAAATTCCCCCATCAACTACCAAACAGACCTTCCGTGCGCGAGTGGGGGCGTGGAAGAAAGAGAGACTTCCACTATCCGATCTCTTTCGATTCAATCAAACTTCGCATAAAACTCTCTCAATAGATCTTCATTAAAGTGTCAAATTTCTCCTCTTCTCTTATACATATTACATACAGACATAGAGGATGGATGGAAACAAAGATGAAGCCTTGAAGTGCTTGAAAATCGCCAAGGATTCGATCGAATTGGGCGATAGAAATCGTGCTATCAAGTTTCTTCATAAAGCTCGTAGATTGGATCCATCAATCGAAATTGAAGAGTTTTTATCGAATCTGAACAATTCGCAACCGGAAAACGAAAACCCTAATGAACCCACGAATGAAAATCCCCAAAATTCATCGAAATCTGCTGAAACTGGGCCTCGCCGAAGGGTTTCTGCAGGTGGGCCGTCGTCGTCATCGAGTAGTTCAGTGGGTTATACCGAGGAGCAAGTCACGATCGTGAGGGAAATTAAGAGGAAGAAAGATTATTACGAGATTTTAGGGTTAGAGAAGAGTTGTAGTGTTGACGATGTTCGGAAGGCGTATAGGAAGTTATCGTTGAAGGTTCATCCAGATAAGAATAATGCCCCGGGGGCTGAAGAGGCGTTTAAGATGATTTCCAAGGCTTTTCAGTGTTTGAGCGATGAGGAGAGTCGGAAGAAGTATGATGTTGTTGGGTCAGACGAGCCTGTTTATGAGAGGCGAGGTGGTGGCGGCGTTAATGGAATGAGAGGATTTAATGGTTTTAATGATGGGGAATTCGATGCAGATGAGATTTTCAGAAATTTCTTTTTCGGGGGAATGAATCCTGCTGCTACAGCTAATTTTAATGGATTCAGGTTTGGACCTAGGGTAAGGGTTCATACAGGTGGTGGTGATCATGGGTCTAATGGGTGGAGGACTTTGATCCAGTTATTGCCTGTGATTCTGGTTTTGTTGCTAAATTTCTTGCCATCGTCAGAGCCAATTTATTCTCTCCAGAGGTCATATTCGCATGAGCATCGATTTACCACACAGAAGGGCGTCAATTTTTACGTGAAGTCCTCAAAATTTGAGCAGCAGTATCCGCCTTACAGTCCAGAACGAATTACACTTGAGCATAGGATCGAGAATGATTATCACAATGTCCTTGTGCATAATTGTAGGCTTGAGTGGCAGCAACTTCACTGGGGCTACAGACGGGAAACACCTAGTTGTGATGCATTAAAGAAGTTTGAGGCTCTGGCTCAGTGATTGTATTAGGTACAGTTCTCTTCCTATGCTTTCTTTGATGCCATTACTATATTGGAGTTTTTCTTGTTTGCCATTTCTGTTAATTAACTATGTTTCCATGGCATAAACATGTGTCGGCCGAAGCCTTGAAATTCTAAGATTGTGTAGATCTCATTTGAGCATGATTCTGCACTTCTTTCAGTTGATCATTGGGAAATTTCTCAGCTATGACGGCATATTTTCAAAAACCATTTTATCATATTCTTGATTATCTTTTATCAAATTATATATGTTTTGACCATAAAGACCTATAAGTTTGACATCTTCAATAGATTTAAGATTGAATCTGCTTCTGCAACAGGCTCTTGTTACTTAATATGATGTTATCAATCAGCTCTTGTTAATCTTATGTTGCAAAATGCTGTCCTTGAACTTAATGATCGAACCTGCTTCTGCTGCTGGCTCTTGTTAATTAAGAATATGATATTATCGATCAGCTCTTGTTACTCGTGTTGCAAAATGCTGTCATAGAACTTAATGGTCAGCTCTTGTCGAGCTGCAAATACTGCTGGTGTTTGCCCCGGAATTTTGTATTATGGCCAAGCAATTTACCAATATTAGTGACTTGCTGATTGCCTGTTGTTTTGCATTTGTTGTCATTCGTCGGTGACTGAACTTGGATAATATTAAATAAATAGGATTCGTTTGGATGTTTTTCATGATAAATTATTAAAAAATGTTTCCCTGAAGATCGTATGTTTTACATTTACCGCATCTACAATGTAAGACCATATTCTGGTATACAGAAACTTATTTTATCTGCAGTTTGAAAGAGTTCTAATACTGTTTACTTCTTGACCAAAATGCATGGAAAAATGAATCTGTGTTTATGTTTTTGGACACAGCATAGATCATCCTAGTAGTTGACTAATGCAGGAAAATTTCTCCAACCCTTGCTGATGATTGCTTGGGTACTTTTATTGATTCAGTTATGCTCTACAATAGATTTGATGTGTACTATTTTTGTCGTGTCTAAATAATAACACCTGCCAATCTTGTAAACTTAATGAACCATGCATATATATGATTGGAATATATTCCATTTGAGAGTTGAAAAAGCATTATCTCTTCTATACGCGCGCCCATTCTCAACTCCTCTGTGGAACGAACACTTCAATTAGGTAACGTGTTTGTATTCGACACGTGTTGAATATCGACACTCCTCGGATACTCACCATGATCATTTTTCTTTTCTTATTTGTAATAATATATATTTTTAACTATAAATTATTAGCCCATGTTTGGTAATTCACATTCTTCTACTCATTTTCAACTTCACATTCTTCAATAAAATAATATTTTTCATCACATCAATAACTTTTCCTTCTTTTTCAGTCATACATTCTCTATTAATCTATTATTTTAAAATACATTCTTTCAAAATAATGTGGCTAAAATATACAGTGAAAATGAGGCTCAAAGCCTCAAACAGGATGTAAATATATAATTTTTTTTGTCCCGAGTGCCAACATTAATTATGGCGACTCCTCTTGTGACAGAAGCACTTTTCCATGAATTATTATTTGGTAAATAGTGACCTCAGGTTTTGTCAAATCCATCAACTTTCATAAAAAAAATNTCATTTTTCTTTTCTTATTTGTAATAATATATATTTTTAACTATAAATTATTAGCCCATGTTTGGTAATTCACATTCTTCTACTTATTTTCAACTTCACATTCTTCAATAAAATAATATTTTCCATCACGTCAATAACTTTTCTTTCTTTTTCAATCACACATTCTTCATCAATCTATTATTCCAGAATACATTATTCCAAAATACTGTGGCTCAAATACACCCTTAGTAAATAACACATGTCGAATATCGACACTCCTCGGATACTCACCATAATCATTTTTCTTTTCTTATTTTAATATTATATATTTCTAACTATAAATTATTAGTAAATAACAGATATGTATTTAGCTAAAAAATTTAATAAGAAAAATTAATAACAAGTATAAAACTAAATTTATACTATTTAAAGAATTTAATCTACGTGTTGACAATGTATCATGTCAAGTACTTTTTTTGAAAAATCATGTTGACATATCCTACACATGTCGTGTTGGACACACATGTCTGTGTATGTGCATCGTAACACAACACATTTCTTTAGACACGGCCTTCATTTCTTTTCAAATGAAGTTATGATAATGATGTCTTTAGCAAAATTAGAACAATAGGACTCTTGTTTATGGCTATAAACTTTCTCATATCTGTTTTGGCTAGTTATAGTTGAACATGCGTCGCACGTTATTTTGAAGTGCGTTCTAGGTGCTATTAAAATAATATTTGAAGATGTGAGAATATAGAAAATAATTAATACAAATTATTTATGTGGAATGAACTTTTGATTTTAATAAAATAAGAATCAGTTTGTGAAAACAATTTAAATAGTTGAGGAAGTCAATTAGAACTGAACTCAACATCCAATGAATACCACCATTTCTTCATATTCGCTTAAGATACATTGAATATATCAATTGAAATTATTTATTATAGATTCACATTATGTTTCCCTATTTACCTTCACTGTACCTTAACATTCATTGAATAAATCAATTGGAAGAAAACTCTAAAAATATTCATCCTTTGTTCAAAAAAATTTTAATGAGTGTGTTTGAGCCACATTATTTTGGAAGAATGTATTTTGGAATAGTAGATTGATGAAAATGCGTGGTTGAAAAAGAAGGAAAAATTATTGATGTAATGAAAAATATTATTTTATTGAAGAATGTGTGGTTGAAAATAAGTAGAAGAATGTGAATGAAAATTTTAATGTGGTCCAAACATAGGCTAAATTTAATTTATTATCCAATTAAGTAGAATGAATTTGTTAAATGCACATTGATCATAACTAAATAATTGACAAAATAATTAATGATAATATTGTTCAAATGATTAAATAAATCAAATACATATTGAAAAATGAAAAGGTTAACAATAAATTAAATACCTATAGAAAAACGAAAAGTAAGGTGATAAAAGTGTCAAATGTACATTCATCATACTAAATAGTAGACAAAATAATTAATGATAATATTGTTCAAATGGTTTATTAATGAAATACTTATTGAAAAACAAAAAGTAATGTATTATTGAAATAAATATATACATATTAGAAAATGAAATGTAAGATATTATTGAAATAATTGAATTATAGTAAGGATAGAATCGTCTAAAAAATGATTCTCTTGATGTGATATTTAACCCTTGTTTGATCCCCATTTTTTTAAAATACATTTCTCTTTCGTCTTTTCAATCACATACTTCAATAAAATAATATTACACGCAACCTAAAAAAAATTTCTTCGTTTTTAATCACACATTCTCCATCAATTTACTATTTCAAAATGCATTTTACACCAAAATTTGGGCTCAAAACAGGCCCTTAATATATTACAGATTAGCATTGAATTCGTGCACACTAATGATTGCTGAAATTTGCATCTAGCTATTGAATTCAGTTTAAGAATCAGGGTTTTCTCCTATTTTACTTCAAAAGAATTAAAAATTGAATCTCATTGGTCCTATTGTCTGACACTGTTAAGTGGAATTTCTGTGAGAACTAATACAAAGTGCCAACTTTTTTGGACAATCTTTAAAGTCAGTCCGAGGAATTGAGATATTGAAGCTTCCATATAGTTGATATTATGGTTTTATGATTATGGTCTAATGACTTGACTCAAATATTTCTCAATGTGAACCTAGGAAATTAGAAGCAAATGCACAAGACTAATAGATCTATCTCGATAGATGAATTGATTATTTTGGCATTAAGTTGATGGATGCATTCAACTTTTATGTAAATACTCTCTTAGTTTTCCCAGGTCATTAGTCTGATTTCTAATAATAAGTTAGCACAATACTTGGAATGACATGGTGAATATGGTATGGGAGTCCCCTATAGTTGAACAATGGAAGCCTGATAAGGACATTTTGTATGCGTCCGTGCATACAAGCATATAAACCAACATAATGTAGATATCAGAGGAGAACTGCAGGTGCTTGAGAGTGATGGTAGCATTGGGGATAGTGATTTTAGACAAAAAGTCGCCACATATTGGACTTGTCAGATATTATTATGAAGCATGTTTCATGTTTTTTTTTTTTTTTTGATAAGTAAAGCATGTTTCATGTTTGAATGTGCTTAAAAGTTAGTCAAACTTATTTTGCCGTATAATTTTGGAAGTTTAACACTTTTAATTGAGAAACTTGCTTTCTCTGAAAGCAAGTCTTAACTTTCTAGAAAAGCGACTTTTAAGCACAGTTAAACATGCTTCCTGTCAAATTCTTCCAAGAACAAGAAAATACATCTGTTGTCAAGTCTCATTCATTTTGAGTATTTTAGGCTCTTTATTGGTGCTACATCAGACTTCTCTAAAATTGTGTCATGCATGCTGCTAATGTCTCTTGAAGTTTAGCGTATTGTTTCCCTGTTGTTACGACTTATGAGTGGTTTTATATGGATGATAGTGTTTAAACACCATGCATGATTAATATTGCAAGTTTTTTTTTTTTACCAATCGTCTACTTTTTCCCTTCTCTGTAGTGCATTGATACATAGGCATTTAAACTGTATTTCATCACAGATCCATTGGTGACGTGCAATTTCGTCATTCTTATTGAAAACACAATGGCAAATCAGAATTTGGTGCACGGACTGAAAAGATGGAGATGAATACATTCGCTTTTTTGAAGTTGTCTTGCCCTGACTGGCGCTTACATAGGCTTCCATGCGTAGAGATTTTTCTTTCGTTGACAGACTCGTTGAAAGTTCATTTAGGGAGCTTTAAAACTATATAATATTTATGAGATCTCCTACAATATTTTACTTTTGACATTAAATCGATATATTTGATAATATTACTTATGTTGAGCCCTGTGGCTGTATGCTGGGATGGTCATGTCATGTTTGCCTGTTATATTTACACTTGCTATGATCTCAATGCCTGTACATGAAAGATTGTTTTTCTTGTAACAGTGATTTTTTTTATTTTTATTTTTATTTTTGAGAATGTGATTAAAAAATAACGAAGAAATTTGGATTTACGTATAAAATTATTTTACTGAGAATGTGTGATTGAACACGAGTTTGGAAAAATATGAATTTTTAGAGAATGAATTCAAACAGGGATGAAATATAAAGAGAAAAATGATTTTCAAATTCTGGTTATTGTGATTGAATTGTTTGGAACTTTGGTTATTTTAAGCGGTATTTGGTTCGACTTTTACTAAAATAGCCATTTGCACGAAAAGTGTAAAAAGGGTAATTTTCAGTGGTAAATATATTTGTACTACAGTTTTTGTAAATTGCACCACATTATAATTATAGTAATCTTAATTTTTGCTCATTTTCACATTTTTTTTTCTTGTTTAAGTGTTTTTTTTAAATTTTTTTTTTTTTTTTTTTAAGAATGTGATTAAAAAATAAGGAAGAAATTTGGATTTACGTGTAAAATTATTTTACTGAGAATGTGTGATTGAACACGAGTTTGGAAAAATATGAATTTTTAGAGAATGGATTCAAACAGGGATGAAATATAAAGAGAGAAAAATGATTTTCAAATTCTGGTTATTGTGATTGAATTGTTTGGAACTTTGGTTACTTTAAGCGGTATTTGGTTCAACTTTTACTAAAATAGCAGCCATTTGCAAGAAAAGTGGTATAAAGGATAATTTTCACTGGTAAATATATTTGTAATACAGTTTTTTTGTAAATTGCACCACATTATAATTATAGTAATCTTAATTTTTGCTCATTTTCACATTTATATACCAAAATTGTTTGTCGTATTTAAATCTCAACCTCATTTTTAACTAAGCTTCCGTTTGTTCCACAATTTTGCTTCATTTATAGAAAAAAATTTGTATAGTCGAAGGGTCTCACCCGGCCTTTTTTTTTTTTTTTTACTTTCACCTCACACTTTCCTTAAATTGCACGCTCCAATTGTACAATTTCTCATTTTCCTTCGAATAATACTGTCCAAACAGGGCTAAAACATCTTTGTTATGATACTGTCAAAAAGTTGCTAGGATGAGATAAAATGACTTATTTACCCTTTGTGTTTTTCAAAGAAAAAAAAAAACAAGTACATAAGTTCAATAAAACATATTTGTTATATAATACTTAAAAAATCAAAGACAAAATATGTTAATTAACTAAAAATTAAAATTTAGACAAGAAGTTGAAGATATAAGTCCAAAAATGAGCAAAATTTTAAAAAATATATATATTTTTTAATTAAACTATGGTGTCTATGACCTTTTTCTCAAAACACGCCTCTCAAATGCGACATTCGATCAAGTTTCCTCTTATTTTCACCAATCTTTTTGAAAAAATTTAGAAAAAATCTACTTGTACATCGACTTTTGTGCATATGAGGCTACACTCCCCTCGCAAGAGAGGTGGGACCCAATGCATAAAATATTTTTTTATTTAAGCGGGTCCCAATGTACACCCCAATGTACATCGTGATGTACAAGTAGCAAAGTCGAAAAAATTAAGGGCATACGACTTGGCCTAGTACGACCTTGTGATTATATGGTCAATGGGCCAGATAGGTACCAAACATTGCAAAAATGAGTGGCATTGGTTCAATCTAGTCAGAGTCAGATAACACTCTGATGTTATGTATTGACACTTCTACCTAAAAATTTATTTCAAAAAATATATTTAATTATTTATACATTTCTGAATTAGAGCCCGTTTGGTAAAGCTATTAATCAAATTAAAATTGAAAATATGGCCGTTGTTGGGTCCCACTCATCTAATAAAAGTCAACAATAACGGCTAGTTTTTCAATTTTAATTCGATTTTAATCTCTACCAAACACACTCTTATAAATTTTCACTTATTTTTTATAATAAAATTATGAATTATGCAAATAAGCAAGTTATTCACAACGTGAAACATATCATTGATAATGTTATTCAACGATTAATTTTACATCATATTGTTCCCCATATGGATGAGAGTATCCTGGCTACAGTGAATAAATTCTGATAGTTTTATTAATGTAGGATGCCCTTTTAAAATTTAATTATATAACTCATTTGCAAGTTATTATATTATTCAATCATGTTTAGTATAGCATATCGAGGATTAACTTTACCTTTAATGTTGTGGAGATAATCTGCGATACATCAATATTCTGTAAGTACTGTCCGTGAATATGAACGTTCATATATTGTACGTAATTTAGGACTCAATAACAAGATGTCCCCGTCTCATTATATATTTCTCTTGTACTCGAATAATTTACTATAGAATTTTTAGAAATGTTATGATTTTTATTGGATCACAATTAATATTCTCTTCGAGGAAAATGTGAAATTAAGGATGAAGATATAGATTAAGCAAGCAAAATTTTCATTTTACGTCACACTTCAATTGTAGCTATTCATTAAGAAGACCATTGGACTTGTTCATACATAAAGCTTTGTTAATAATTTGGGCAATATGTCTATTTTCTCATCTTCAATTTCCTCTTTTACTCCCCCATCGCATCCTATCAAATAAGCATCACCCGGCGGAGGGTTATTGTCTGAGGCGAGACTCCATCTCTCTGCTGCAGCACAGATCCAAGGCTGGTTGTGCTTCCTAAACATTCTTGAACGGTGTATTGAATTTCCTAAACGTTTCACATTTTTCATTCTTAACCTCTTCCTTAGTACCCTTTCCAAAGTCAACCTAAACGGTTACCTTAGGAAAGTCCCTAAACACGCCAATATGTTAGCCTCTGCGAGGTGCAATAATTACATATCACCCTGAATGTGCAAGGATTGAGCTTATTTTCAACTAGATTCCTAAAAAACTAGAATCAATGCGCTAGGCAATAAATCTAATGGAAAGTTTGATTGAAAGGTTGGAGTAATGCTATTTAGAACTACCGGTGCTTAATACGGGACTAGGTGACATCACTTATGTCATTAATCTGCAATAAATCAAAATCAAAATCTGCAATTTCGAAAATCAAAATCTACTACCAGCTTCAATATGCAAGAAAATAACCAAAAAAATCCAAACAAAGAACACTGATTAGATTTTCAACAATATATAAAGTGAACAAAATTGGAAAATGAATAACATTATATTAGAAAAGAGTTCAAGACAATGAGCCTGAATTCATTCTCAATTCAGATACATATTTGGGCAATATGAGAAACCATAACATCCCAGCATGTAAATATGAACTGATGAGGACTAATAAAAGTTAAAGAACCACAAACTAGCAAGAGAAATAGCTAAGATATTGAAGAAATTCCCAATATCACATACCGAAACCGAACCTAATCCATTCATCAATCTTCAATATCTATAATCTCATATTTTACTCCCCCATCTCATCCTATCATAGCATACCAAGTATGAAATCAATTCTGTGAATCATTCTTACTTGTGCCATTATTCTCTTCTTTTTCGGCCAACAATTTTCCAGACTCCTCATCAGTCTGTTGAGCCTTCTTCTGTGCGTCCTTGGCCTTGAGTGCCTGTAACTTCGAGTGATTATAGTACGCCACGCCCAAGAAAGCCAAGGCGTATCCAAACAGATTGATTGGAGTAACAGTGTCCTTAATCACGGACCAGGAAAAAGCAATCAAGAGCCAATCTTTAACCACACCAGCAACATTCATGGTCAATGCGGATGTCTTCCCAACGAGCAAGAACACCGCGAGGTTCAGCGCAAACGCGCAGAAAGAATTGGTCCCGAAAATCAGAAAATCAAAATGGAAGCTGGAGGTCTCCTTCAAAAGAGGAAACTCGACGAAAACCCAAGGGATGAACAAGAAAACCAAGCAGCAGGGAGCAACATAATAAAGGGATGTAATGGGATTAAGAGTAATTCCCTTGGAAGTAAGCAAGATCTGGATCATGACAAGCCTTGTGGCCTCAAAAGCCACAGCACCCAGTTGAAGAATCACTCCCCATGTGTCAAATTTAGCCTCTCCATAAGCGGCCACGCCAACCCCAATAGAGATCGAAATCATATTCGTCATCGTCTCTGATCTGAAAGTCTCCTTCTTGAAAATCACTCCAATCGAATAAACCGCCACGGGCATAAGGGCCTTGAGCATTTGAATAAATGACACAGAGAGATAAATATAAGCCGAATTCGAAAGCCAAAGCGACACAGAATAAAGCAGCCCAATAGGCACCACAGATTTGATATACAAATCCCAAGACATAGTCACAGGCTCGACAACCTTAAACACCCGAACAAGAAGATAAGCTAAGGACGAACAAAAACTCATATGAATCATCGTTAGAGAAATCGGGTAAGGCCAGTTATACATCTTCCGATCTAGAATATACTTGTTGTACACAATAACAGTAAACGAAAGGAAGATCCATATGGCTACGTAAGTGTATGAAAGCACGATCTTCTTCAACACTCCCTCGCTCAACTCTCCTCCTTTCCCCATTGCAACTGCAGGTTCGTGTTGGATTCAGATTGACAAATGATCATAAAGGGGGAATTTTCTTGGCTTTTTGGTGAATTTTTTGAGCGGTGGAGTGGGGGATGGGGCGTTACAAACAGGAAGTATAGAAGAATGGGGAGAGGATGAAGTTTATATGGAGCAGTGAAGGCAGATTGATAATGTGGGATTTGACTAAGTGATATATAAAATTAATTTGAGTAATAGTATTAGTAGATTTGGCGAATCACAATTCCTAGTCCCTAGATATATTTATTAAATATTTAACAAAATTAATTTATTCTCTTATATTTATTGGAGCATAGATATATTTATTAAATATTTAACAAAATTAATTTATTCTCTTATATTTATTAATAATGAAGATAAATGATTGAGTGTCATTGTTCATCTTATATTAAGCTCTCGTTCGATAGGGATTAAAATCTAATTAAAATTGAAAATATAATCGTTATTAGATCCAACTCGTCTAATAAAAGTCAACAATAGCGGTTAATTTTTCAATTTTAATTCGATTTTAATCTCTTCCGAACAGGTCATAAGCATTCGATATGAATATATCAATTCATTAATTAATAGCAAATTTAATTCGAATATTGAGAATCATCATAAATTTATTTATCAATAAATTGATATGCCACGTCATTTAGCATAATATGAATAACAATAATTGTTAAATCATTCCTCATATAATGAATATTGTACACAGTTTTAAGTAATTAAAAATAGTAGAAAAATAATTAAAAAACTTCACCAAGCGCGTTCAAGAATGCTGATATAAGTAGTCCACAATGGATATCAATTCGTGTCATAAGATGTTGGGCCAATTCATTCATTAGTGTCCAACTCTTGTATTTAGTTTTCGTCATTGAATTTGAAATTTTGAACATTATTCAGGGATAAGCTAAAGAAATTAGGATAACATCAAACCTATGATCCTTGGACGACACACATGATATATCTAATTGTGACTTATAAGTGAAAGGCAAAGAGAAAAGAAAATACTTCTTATGGCTCGTTTTCAAAAAATAAAATAAAAAATATAGCTCAATTAACTTTAAAAAAAAATAGTAAATGAGTAATGTAGCAATAAATAATAATAGTTTTGTGAAAAATAGAAAAATCAAAATTAAAAATAGTGGTCCATGAGTAATGTAGACAGAGAATCGTCAAATGGACATGTGGCACAGAGTTAATGCCCCCAAAATGTTGGAAATGATCTAATTCTCCGCGAAATTGACGGCGACTTCACATGGTGACCGGACTTGGGAGTTGCCCCAATCTTTAATTTACTGCACAGGAAATTACACGAGAAGACAGTTGTCTTCCTATGATTGGGAGATGCCAAAAACAGTTTTGGGCTGCTCGTTTTCACTGGAAGACGGCTATCTCCCTGTGCAATTTCCTATTGATTTTTTCTGTATTTGCAGACTTTTTGTAATAATTTAGAATTGAGAATACTATACAATTTTTATATTATATTCTCACTTTTGACCATATAAGTTCACGATCATTTTTCTCCAAATTCATTTTCAATATCATATCGTTTTAATAAATTTTACATAAAATAATACCAATTTGAAAATAGATTTTTTAAGCTTCGTCGATTAAAAGCATCTTCAAAAGTCTTTCTACATACAAGATACCATTTTAAAAAAAAAAAACTTAAAAATAAGTTCTAAAAGATTCTCTATTCTAAAATTTTAAAATAGAGAGTGAAATATATTTTATGAATTACATTTTTTTTTTAAATTATTCAAATTATATTTGAATAGTTGGTCATTAAAATATAAAATATGTTAAATAAAAGATGAAAATGAATCGATAAATATTTTTGAAAAAATAAAAATAAACGGAGAGTCAAAATAGATATTATTATTGTAGAAAGTCTCCAAAAAAAAATGCTTTAAGTTCATTAATTAAAGTTAAATTCTCTTTTTGGTAGCACACTCCATTCAAAACTAGTTTATGCTTTGCTCATTTTATAAACAATTTAAAAAACAATCAACTTACTTCTTATTTATATATTTTGAGGGGCTCGTAGATATTAGCACTATTTATTATACATTCATATCTATTTATAATTTAAATCGTTTATAAACAATTGTCTTTATGCATTTGTCATTGTATAATATTGTCATAGTTTTATCAACTAATGTTTGATTCTCCTATAATACATAGTGTTTACATAATTTAAAGTCATTTCAATTGATTCCTCGTTACAATAATTTAATTCTAAGCTGCAAAACTTCATTTTTAATTACTTATTTCATTGAATCTACAACCTTTATTTACTTTTGGAAATTACATTTTATAGAATGTGAACCCACTCATAAGCTTAAAAAACTTTGTCGAACATGGGATTAAGGTCTAGAGAAATTAAATTCTATATATGACTAAGCTATAAGAGATCATTTCTATAATGTTTCGTCTTCTTCTCTACCATTATAGACATATAAAAATAAAGTAATATTACATATATTTCACTAGTGTTCACCTAGCTTACAAGTTTGTTTCATTTTGATCACTCAACTTCAATTTATTTGATCATGTTAAGATTTGGAGTTCCATCTTAAAAGGTCAATCTTATTAAAGACATGTTTGTCTCCTATTTTGAGAGAAGAAATAGAGTTTTGAATATTATTTTTTTCAAAATGTGTGGTTGAAAAGTAAATTAATTTTATTGGATTGTGTGTAGAATATTTTATTGAGTGAATATGTGGTGGAGATTGTTTACTGTAACAAAAAATGTTTAAGAAAATGAATGACAAACGGAAGGCTAAAAGGAGTGGTCCAAATATTTATAAATGGTCTATGTTTTCATCTTTATTCGATATGAGATTTTATTCCTTAACATGTCCCCACAAGATGGTTGTTCGTTTGAACAAAACCAATTTTAAAATTCACGTGTTTAATTTTTTTGAGTGTGCTTAATTTTTTTGAGTCTTAATCGGATCGAATTGCTCGTTGGATCGTAATGGGCTGTGATATCATGTTAAGATTTGGGGTTCCATCTCAAAAGAATCACACATCGAATAAATATGAAAACATAAACCAATTTATAAAGATTTGGATCACTCCTCTTAATAAGGTTGACCTTTTAAGATGAAACTCTCAAATCTTAACATGGTATTATAGTCCGTTAAGTTCCAACGAGCAATTTGATTCGATTAAAACTCAAAAAGATTGAGCACACGAATTTCAAGATTGGTCTGCTCAAACGAGCCACCATCTTGAGTGGCATATTAAGGGATAAAATCTCATATCGAATAAAGATCAAAATATAGATCAATTTATAAAAATTTGAGTTACTCATCTGAACAAAGTTGAAATTTTAAGATATAATATCATGTCTTAACAAATCACCTCACTTGTACTTTTCCTTCAATTTGACTGTTCTGTATATAACCATTACCAAAAACTAATAAAAATCGCTAACAAAGAAACCAATATAACTTCTGACCCAACTTTTTTTTTTTTGGAACACATTTTTCTTTAGTGCTAAAAATTACAAACAGACATGGAAGTCAAAATCCATTAAAACTCTCCGTTCGGTAGGGATTAAAATCCAATTAAAATTGAAAATATGATCGTTATTGGATCTCACTCGTCTAATAAAAGTCAACAATAACGACTAATGTTTCAATTTTAATCCCTACCAAACGGCCCCAAATCAACTGGCTATCATGGCGAGCATTAACCCTCGATGAACACTGATTGCTGCAAAACTTTTGACGTGAGCTGTCATTATTGTGTATTTCAGTGGTAATAGCAAATATTCAGAAGAGGATTTGAAAGTTTATGACATGAGATTTAATTAAATATTATGTGTCATAACTAAATAAATCCCATAAATATTAATATGCTACGCTGGCAAATCGGAATTAACTATTAACTTTTTTTTTTTATTTTTTTAAACGGCTACTTCGAATATAGTAACTATGCTTGAGACAATTTTAAGTCGACATATAGTAACTATGTTGATTGGTGAATATTAGAGAAACTAGTCAGATATAAGCACATCAAAAAAATGGAATTACTCTAANCTTTTTCAACCACATATTCACCATCATATCATAAAAAAATGCATTCTTCCCCAAAGAATGTGCATCAAACACACTCTAAAATTGAAAAACTAGATGTTATTGTTGACTTTTATTAGAAGAGTGGGACTCAATAACGACTATATTTTCAATTTTAATTGGATTAAAATTGGTACCAAACAAGCTATAAATATTATGTGTCATAACTAAATAAATCCCATAAATATTAATATGCTACGCTCGCAAATCAGAATTAACTATTAACTTTTTATTTTTATTTTTATACGGCTACTTCGAATATAGTAACTATGCTTAGACAATTTTAAGTCGACATTGTCCGCAATTTGTTATAATTTTTTTTTTACTGTTTAAGGCTTTAAGCACGTTGATTGGTGAATATTAGAGAAACTAGTTAGATATTAGCATATCAAAAAAATGGAATTACTCTAAATCAATTAAGTAATACGTTCAAAAGGAAGTCAAAACAAATAATTAATATTGCATGGGTTGCTCACACGTAAAACTCTATGTTGACCTCTAAATAATGATCAACAAATTCCTCTCATCTAAACTAGAGTTTTTCTTTCATAAATTCACTATTTTACTGCTCGACAGGAAGCAAGAAGAGAAATGACTATTTGGGAGAAAGCTATTTAAATTCAACGTACTTTTCTTCATCCCAAAAATGTCTATTTATAAATTTCTATTCAAACCTTAGGGGTAAATGGGTCTTTTTATTTTGTGACATATGCCAGCCATTGATCGGATCGACTTTTAACTGATTCCGTTATTTGCTCACTTATTAAGTTTTTATTCACCAACCCATGTGTTCTTCGTTCATTGGTTATGAAATCATGCTCAATGCATCTATTCATGTATGCTTTGATAACGGTTTTTGTCCATATGAAATCACTTAATGAAAACAATTTTACCACTTTTTGTTGCCAAGTCCTCGCACTTATA
This sequence comes from Fraxinus ornus, assembly GCA_903798235.1. Lineage (NCBI taxonomy): Eukaryota > Viridiplantae > Streptophyta > Magnoliopsida > Lamiales > Oleaceae > Fraxinus > Fraxinus ornus. Next base: position 54,231 of record CAIGRF010283854.1, on the reverse strand, counting down.
AATGCTCGCTTAATATAGTTCGCATAACATGAATTCGAGTTCGTTTTTATTCCTTTATGAGTTTTTTGTTGTTTCACACTATAATTTGTATAGAAAATGAACAAAGGCACATAACAAACTGATAAAAATTTTATGGTTTATTTCTGTTCATAATCTATTTCATCGAGAAATCTATAATTTTATCGAACAAGATACGTCACTCACCCTTAATAAAGAATCTAGCACTTTACATAGTTCTTGTGCCTTGGGATGTAAAAGATCACCAGCAAAGAACTCTTCAACTATGCCATTAACTTCTATTGAACTGCAGCCAGGGATTTTCTTTATTTGTCTCGCCTCAATCATTCTCCTAACACTCTCTGCTTCAGCTTCCAAGCCAGCTTCCTTGTACATATTATACGAAAGCACATGAGTCCCATAGTCGGGCACTCCCTCGTTTGCTAGTTTTCTCCACACTCTTTTCCCTATATCAACCTTCCCATGAATCCTGCAAGCTGCAAGCAAAGCTCCCCATACATTGGCATCACCTTCACCAATGCTTCCCAATTTCTCTTCAGCGAATTTCTCAGCCTCCTCCAATCTACCAGATCTAGCTAAAAGGTCAACAACACATGCATAATGCTCAATCTTTGGTTCGACCCCGTAAATACTACCCATGATTTCAAACAACGAAAGGCCCCTGTCGACCAATTTTGCATGAGTACAGGCAGTGAGAACAGAAACAAAAGTGGCATCAGTAGGTTGAATCCCACTCAACACCATCTCGTCAAACAATTGAAGTGATTTCAATGCCTCTCCGTTCATCGCCACCCCAGATATGATTGCATTCCAAGCTCTACTACCCTTGTCAGCAATCCCTTCAAAAACTGATAAAGCCAATTCCACACAACCACATTTTGAGTACATGTCTACCAATGCAGTGGCTAATATAGCATTTGAATCAAATTTACACCGCTTAGCATAAGAGTGTAACCACAAGCCTTGTCCTAATGCACCAATATGAGCACAAGCAGTAAGAGCACTCACAAAAACCGACTCATTAGGCTTCACATTTACTTCTTCCATTTTATTAAACAAGCTTAGCACTTCTCTAAAATCACTGATCCGCGAATATGCAGCCATTATCGCACTCCAAGAAATCACATTTTTCTCAGGCATTTCTTCAAACAACCCCCTCGCATTCTCAATGTCCCCCATTTTCCCATACCCATCAATCATCGTCGTCCACAACACCACATCTCTTTCCGGCATTTCATCAAACAACACTCGTGCTTTCCCCATATCAAGATTCAACGAATAGAACTCAATCAAAGCGCTAACAATAAATTGCTCACGACAGAATCCTAATCTCACAACATGTCCATGTACTAAAAAACCCATATACCTAGACTCATGTACAACCATAGAACACGCCTTGATTAATGGCGTAAATGTATAGTTATTCTTAATAAGACCATCCTTTAACATCTTTTTATAGCAGAAAATCGCGTCTACGGCTAAATTAGACTGTACATATCCTCTGATCATGTTGTTGTACAGGAAGGTACTCCGGTACCGCAGCTTCCCAAAAATGGTGCAAGCATAGGAAAACAAGGTAGGATTGTTCGAGGTGGCCGCAAATGAGAGAAGCGGGGCAACGATTGATGGGTTCTCGGAGAAATTGATTTTGAGGAGGTGGGCATGGATTTGTTTGAGTCGATTGAAAGTTCTGAATGTGAGTGCCGATGTACAATTCGTTTGGAGTATAACTGTTTTCTGAATCATTCCAATGGGTGGAAGTTGCTGGTTTGTCTTGAAAGGAGCATTAGTTTCTTCTTTTCTATACAAGCCCTGGTTTGTTTGTCAGAAATTATATTAACCAGAAGACAGTGATGCAGAAAATATTCTGAAAAACCATAAAACTGAAAGGAAGAATAAAACCAGAGACATTCTATTATACACCTTGAAGTATTACATGAATCACATAAAATCCGTATCCACAGTTTGCCAGACATCTCAATTTTGACAATCATAAACAATTTCTAAACTGTAACTATCTTTCTAACAGAGAAAGAATCGCTAAGCACTGAATTGTCCCTTTTTGTTCCGAATCCAAGGTCGTTCTGTCTTGCGCTTATTATGAATGGATGCGATAACAACTTCTCGACTGTCCATCTTTCCGTCCAATCCTTTCGCAGACAACACTCGATAAAATCCTTAAAATCTTCGGATGCATCCTTAGGCATGCACGGAGGCTCTTCGAAGCATATTTCCCACATTAATGCCGTATTATCGGCCGCCTTTTGCCCAGGTTGAACGTAAGGATAATGTCCGATGTACAGCTCCATCAATGTTAAACCAAGACTCCATACATCTCCAAGAAAAACATCATAATCTTGGCCATCTGAATTGAATTTCTCTGGACTCATATATGCGGACGTACCCACAAACCCATTGCATGAATTTTCAGAACCTGTGATGATCTTGCTGACTCCAAAATCAGCAATCTTGACTTTCATGTCACGTGTGACAAGAAGATTTGATGGCTTTATGTCACGATGAACGATCCTTTTACTATGGAGATAGTCAAGTCCCTTCAATGATTGATAAGCTATATTTGCAACAAGGGTTTCAGAAAACGAACCAACTTTCTTGACAAGAACATCCAGGGATCCGGCTTCAACGTACTCCATGACGATCGATACATCACCAAAGGCCTCCTCGAAGATTGCATGACATCGCACAGTATTAGGAGAATCCATACGACGGAGGATTTCAATTTCTTGACGTACTTGATCAGTGGCACCACCGCGGATAACCTTCAAGGCGTAAACCTTAGAAGACTGCTTGTGACGAACTCGATAGACTGTCCCACCATTGCCAGAGCCAAGAATCTGCAGTTTCTCAAGATCAGACACACATTCAACTTCTTGCGTAGGCAGAATCAATGGATTAATAGCGATGCTGCATTGCGGAATTTCGACTGGTTCTGGCAATTGAATATGCAGATTAAGATGAGGACGTTTTCTCGACATGGCCATTTTTTCTAAGTTTCTGGGTGATTTTGAGGCAACAAAAAGATTAATGAAGGGTTACAGTAGAAAGAAGGAAGAGAGTTTTCGATTCAGAGATGACAACGTAAGAGTATCATGGGCAGTAGCCAGTATGTGTATATATATGTAGAATACTAAGAAAAGGTATCCGTTGTAAAATCCTTGCAAGGGTAGGAAAAGGAAATTTACCATATCTATTCTGTTTGAGATTTAATGAAGTGAATCAATTACCATATCTGTGCAGCTGTGCTCTGGATATTTAATGAAGAATATGGAAACTAGTAAGATTAATTGAGGCCGAAGCAACTGAAAAAACGGTAAAAAAATATTTTGAATTTTAAAGATGTTTTGTCGACAATTTTCGTGAATTACATGGAAGTTAATTTAGTTATAAGTAAATACTTATGATTTTAAACAAATAATTACTTTTTTACCCAAAAGTTGAAAATAAATAAGTTACTTATTTTAATTAATAGTTTTTTCAAGCCTATGATAGGTACAAATTATTTAAAACTCATTTTTCTTCAAATCCATTTCCAATCATACATTCTTTTAATAGAATAATTTAGCACGTAAAATCGTGATTTTTTCTATTTTTTAAGATTAATCTTTTAAAAAAGTTACTTTTCTCAAAATTTATTCTAAAAAACCTACATCAAACCGTCTCTCAAGTATTTTCACCAGAAATATACTTAGAAGTAAGTTTTAAGCTTACCCCTAATTAAAAATCGTAAAAAAGATGGATTTATATTGCCTCTCGCCTCCGTAATGTATGAGCATTAAGCGACGAACTTTTCTAACACAACTTTTCAATTATGATACTGTTACGTTAAGTATGGAGTTTATAGATAAACGAATGATAAAGTGACCTTATTCTAATAATCCGTCGATAAACAACTTAAACTTGGTCGAGACTCAATTTGGCTCTATCCCTTTTCGGCTAGTTGAGACATGAGTTAGCATAAGTGTTTTCATTAGCAAGTAGAGAAAAGTAACTTCGTTTTATTTGACATTCGAGTATTCTTTTTAAGATCACACTACATATATCGAATTTTTTTACCTACTACTCATAATGAAAATGGGAACCACATTGTCGAAATTTTTAAATACACGTGACCCCGCGCATTATGCGAGAGTGGATAATCCATTATGTACAAATCATTATATACGCATAGATTAACCATTCTTTTTATTTGGAATGATGCTTGTGGTACAAAAATTTTACATACAACACACATGGTAGGGCCCACACAATTTTATTTTTTAATACATATGGGGCCCAACCTCATGTGAGGGGCCTGTAAGGCCCCTGTAAATCTATCCCTGTACATAGGGATTATTCCTTTTATTTGACTGTAAATCTATCCATGTACATAGGGATTAATCCTTTTATTTGACAATGGGTACAGGGCATTACTCTGTAGAATTTTGCTAAATGTACCCGGGCGTTTACATGCCCGGGTACACGACCCCACCGCCCCCTCACAATGAGGGAGGCTCGAGGTGAATTAAATAATAGGCGGGGCCCCCTCCCACTGTGAGAGGGGGGGGGATTGTGGGATCGGGTACACGAGGGTGTAGCTCAGCTCTTACTCTGTAAGGCCCCTGTGTACTAAGTACACAGGGCATTACTCAACAAGATATATGAGTGGTTCAATCAAATAAAAGGAATTTATCGGAGGAGACTTGCTACAGGTACTCGGGCGTTTACACGCCCGGGTACCTGGCCCCACTGTCCCCCTCACAATAGGGGGGACATAATTATTATATTCGTGGTGGCCCCTCACTTATGTGAGGGGCGGGTAATCGGGCTGTAAACGCCCGGGTACCTTTAGCATTTCTCTTATCGGAGTGAGAGCCTTTTCGCCTAGGCCATTCTGCCTGTGGGCCCTTAATGTTTGGGGATCCGAATTGTAATGATTTATATATAATTGTACACGTACACTTTTGACATAAATCTATCAGGAAACTGCAAAAAAAAATTGTCCAATTTTAGTCGTTCACAAAAATGTTAAAAAAAAAATTCAATGTTCATTTTACTATCATATAAACCAAAATACTCTTATTAAAAATTTTAAATTCTACAATGAAGATAAAGTTATTCATATAATTAAAAATTGATGAATAATAACTTGACACATAATCTATACTATTTATTTTAAAAAATACCATGTGAATCATGCATTAAATGTTAACTTCTTCCTATAAGTGGGTAAATAAAACATTTATGAAATATCGAGAAGTATACTTAAAATATCAAGAACATTATGAAATGTAGAGAACTCCCATGTTCACAACAAAATTTTGTTTTGAACAAATGAAGTATCAAGTGTCAAGATAAATATGGTCTAAATGTTGATAAGAGCTTTTGAAATATTGAAAATGTCAAAAATAACAACTATTAAACACAACTTATCAAAAAAAAAAAAATTAAAGAAAAACTACCTTCTACTGAGAATTGTGGAAAGCATAATCGAATTGTGGAAAGCATAATCAACTGCAAATTTGGATGAGATTAAATTTTTCATAATGAAATTATATGATTTTCTTATGAATTGGAAGCATATAGTTATTTTTTAGTGTTGATAACTTTTCTACTTCATCTTCATTTTTTTCCCAAAAATTTTGGTCAATACCCAATAGATAATAAAAGCAAATGAATTTGTTATGTATTAGCTAGCATTAATGTAACTTCTCATGAAAGTTAGCCGTCTTCTCAAAATTGGTGACAAATTGGAAAAAAAGTGCTTCATTTTTCATTGAGGATATAATAGACAATTTTATACCAAATTTGGTCATTTTTGCAAAATTTATCAAAATTAGACACTTTTCAATTAACAAGTATGAAATTGACCATTTTTGGCAATTCTCCCTTAATCTATTGTAGTTGAGTGGTAGATAACAAAAATTCTAACCTATAGATCTTAGAACATGTTTGATTCTAATTAACTGGGGGAAAAAATTGAGTTTGGAGTCGTATTTTTAGAAGTGTGGTTAAAATGTAGGAAATTTTTTTAGTATACATATAGAATATTTTATTGTGTGAATGTATGGTTGAAAATGATCTCGTAGCAAACCATAAAATAAATTAATGGGTGTCAAACAGGCACTTAGAGCTTGTTTGAGCTCCCTTTTATCCTTAAAATGCATTTCGAAATAGTAGATTAATAGAATATGTGTTGTTGAAAAATACGAAACAATTTTGAGTTTGCGTGTAATATTATTTTAATAGAAAAAGTGTGGTTGAAAAAAAAAATAATAATAATTTGAAAATAATGGGGGATGGGCTTAGTTTTTACTCTTGCCACTCTAATTTTTTTTTTTTTATAAAACCCAAAAAATTTCAAAGTATGATCCGTAGCATATATGATAATTTAAGAAGTTGTTGGATCTATTAGCATATTTTTAGAAAGTCTTGGGATCTAAGTGCAAATAAGCAAAATTGTCACGTTAGTTGAGAATATTATCAGGAGTGATAATAATATTCAGAATTTATTACTTGCAAAAAGTCGAGTTTTGGGTAATTTATCGAATTCTAGAAAGCTTAACAATTAAAATGAAAATTATGGGAAAGTTAAAGAATAATGATTTTAAGACTTTAGAATGTTGCATTGATATCTCCTAATTGGAATAGTGGATTTTATGAGCTTAAAAGCGAGAATGGCCCTAAATGTAAAATATGCAAAGTTTAAGGACTAAATTGGGTGAGAAATATATTTTGAAACGAGAACGTTACAAGTCAAGATTATTCATTGATGGGAAGGATCAGAACATGGTAAAATTATGATTTAAGCACTTTTTGATACTTTTGAAATGTTGAGGGGCTAAAGTGAAAATAAATTTCGAAATTAATGATTTATTAGAGAAATTCGTATTTATTGGAGCGAGAATTATCCCATCAATATTGAACTCATTTGAAGCTCTCATTTGAAGCTCGTATTAAATGGTGCATAATAAACTCGAGAAAAAATTAATTTGAACAAGTCAAATTCGAATTATAATTCAATAAAGTAAATTACTTTGTGGGTAATATTAGTCTCCATATTAGATGAAATTACCTTAAAGTTTGGTAAATCATAATTAGTTATGTAGATAAAAGTTATTTTGAACAGAATAATGCTATTCATTCCCACTGAGATTGAGCCATAATATGACAATTACATGACATTAAAATGATAGACTCAATTAAATATGATCCAATGAAACTAATTATGTTTTCTGCATATTAAGTCCCTGTTGGATTGGGATAAAAATTAGGGTGTGTTTGATTTGTAAAGATGTTTTGTCGACAATTTTCTTGAATTACATGGAAGTTAATTTAGTTATAAGTAAATACTTATGATTTTAAACAAATAATTACTTGTTTACACAAAAGTTGAAAATAGGTACAAATTATTTAAAACTCATTTTTCTTCAAATCCATTTCCAAACATACATTCTTTTTTTCTATTTTTTAAGATTAACCTTTTAAAAAAATTACTTTTCTCAAAATTTATTCTAAAAAATCTACATCAAACTATCTCTCGAGTATTTTTCACCAGTAATATACTTAGAAGTAAGTTTTAAGCTTACCCCTAATTAAAACATCATAAAAAAGATGGATTTATATTGCCTCTCGCCTCCGTAATGTATGAGCGTTAAGCAACGTACTTTTCTAACACAACTTTTCAATTATCATACTGTTACGTTAAGTATGGAATTTATAGATAAACGAATGATATAAAGTGACCTTATTCTAATAATCCGTCGATAAACAACTTAAACTTGGTCCAGACTCAATTTGGATCTATCCCTTTTCGGCTAGTTGAGACATGAGTTAGCATAAGTGTTTTCATTAGCAAGTAGAGAAAAGTAACTTCGTTTTATTTGACATTCGAGTATTTTTTTTAGGATCACATAGTATCGAATTTTTTTATCTACTACTCACAATGGAAATGAGATCCACATTATCGAAATTTTTAAATACACGCGGACCCCACACATTATGTAAGAGAGAATAATCCATTATGTACAAATCATTATATACATATAGATTAACCCTTCTTTTTATTTGACAATGGGTATAGGGCATTACTCTGCAAGGCCCCTGTGAAGTACACAGGGCATTACTCAACGAGATATATGAGTGGTTCAATCAAATAAAAGGAATTTATCGGAGTGAGCCTTTTCGCCTAGATCATTCTGCCTGTGGGCCATTAATGTTTGGGGATCCGAATTGTAATGATTTATATATAATTGTACACGTACACTTTTGACATAAATCTATCAGGAAATTGCAAAAAAATGTCCAATTTTACATTGTCATTGGCAAAAATGTTCAAAAAAAAATTTTCAATGTTCATTTTACTATCATATAGACCAAAATGCCCTCATTAACAATTTTAAATTCCACAATGAAGACAAAATTATTTATATAATTAAAAATTATGTTGACCAATAATAATTTGACACATAATCTATACTACTTATTTTAAAAAGTACCATGTGAATCATGCATTAAATGTTAACTTCTCCCTATAAGTGGTAAATAAAACATTTATGAAATATCGAGAAATATACTTAAAATTATGAAATGTAGAGAACTCTCATGTTCACAACAAAATTTTGTTTTGAACAAATGAAGTGTCAAGTGTCAAAATAAATATGGTCTAAATGTTGATAAGAGCTTTTAAAATATTGAAAATGTCAAAAAATGTCAAAAATAACAACTATTAAACACAACTTATAAAAAAAAAAAAAAAAAATCAAAGAAAAACTACCTTCTACTGAGAATTGTGGAAAACATAATCAACTGCAAATTTGGATGAGATTAAATTTTTCAAAATGAAATTATATGATTTTCTTATGAATTAGAAGCATATAGTTATTTTTTAGTGTTGATAACTTTTCTACTTCATCTTCATTTTTTTCCCAAGAATTTTGGTCAATATAATAGATAATAAAAGCAAATGAATCCATTATTTATTAGTTAGCATTAATGTAACTAGCTATGTCAACGAGCCGTGTCCGAGCCAAAAAAAAAAAAGTTCGGGCTCGGCTCAAGCTTTTTTGGGCCTGAGCCGAGCCCGGCAAAAAAAAAATGAGGCTCGGTCCGAGCTTTCTGCTCGAGCCTTAGTGGGCCGGGCTCGGCCAAAAAAAATGAGGCTCGGCCCGAGCTTTCTGCCCGAGCCTTAGCGGGCCGAGCCGAGCCCGAACCGAGCCGGCTCGGGTTTTATTTTATTTTTATGTCAAATCTACATTTTTTACTTAAAAAATTTAAAATTTGTATGGTTTATACGTACTATAAATTAAATAAAAAAACTCGGGCTCGACTCGAACTTTTTTGTGCCAAGTTTTTTTGGGCCCGAGCCGAGCCCGAGCTCGAGCCTGCGAGTTTTTTTGCCATCTCTAAATGTAACTTCTCTTGGAAGCTACCCGTCTTCTCGAGATTCGTGACAAATTGGGAAAAAAGTGCTTTATTTTTCATTGAGGATATAATAGACAATTTGATACCAACTTTGGTCATTTTTGCAAAATTTATCAAAATTAGACATTAATCAATTGACAAGTATGAAATTGACCATTTTTTGCAATTCTCCCTTAATCTATTGTAGTTGAGTGGTAGATAACAAAAATTCTAACCTATAGATCTTAGAACATGTTTGATTCTAATTAATTGGGGAAAAAATTGAGTTTGGAGTCGTATTTTTAGAAGTGTGGTTAAAATGTAGGAAAGATTTTTAATATACATGTAGAATATTTTATTGTGTGAATGTATGGTTGAAAATGATCTCGTAGCAAACCATAAAATAAATTAATGGGTGTCAAACAGGCACTTAGAGCTTGTTTGAGCCCCCTTTTCTCCTTAAAATGCATTTTGAAATAATAGATTAATAGAATATGTGTTGTTGAAAAATACGAAACAATTTTGAGTTTGCATGTAATATTATTTTAATGGAAAAAGTGTGGTTGCAAAAAAAAAAATGTATTTTGAAAATAATGGGAGATGGGCTTAGTTTTTACTCTTGCCACTCTAATTTTTTTATTTTTTTTTATTTTTTATAAAACCCAAAAAATTCCAAAGTATGATCCGTAGCATATATGATAATTTAAGAAGTTGTTGGATCTATTAGCATATTTTTAGAAAGTCTTGGGATCTAAGTGCAAATTAGCAAAATTGTCACGTTAGTTGAGAATATTATCAGGCGTGAATAATAATATTCAGAATTTATTACTTGCAAAAAGTCGAGTTTTGGGTAATTTATCGAATTCTAGAAAGCTTAACAATTAAAATGAAAATTATGGGAAAGTTAAAGAATAATGATTTTAAGACTTTAGAAAGTTGCATTGATATCTCCTAATTGGAATAGTGGATTTTATGAGCTTAAAAGCGAGAATGGCCCTAAATGTAAAATTTGCAAAGTTTAAGGACTAAATTGCAATAGTGAGAAATATATTTTGAAACGAGAACGTTACAAGTCAAGATTATTCATTGATGGGAAGGATCAGAAGATGGTAAAATTATGATTTAAGCACTTTTTGATACTTTTTAAATGTTGAGGGGCTAAAGTGAAAATAAATTTCGAAATTAATGATTTATTTGAAATTCGTATTCATTTGAAGCTCGTATTAAATGGTGCATAATAGACTCGAGAAAAAATTAATTTGAACAAGTCAAATTCGAATTATAATTCAATAAAGTAAATTACTTTGTCGGTAATATTAGTCTACATATTAGATTAAATTACCTTAAAGTTTGGTATATCATAATTAGTTATGTAGATAAAAGTTATTTTGAATAGAATAATATTATTCATTTCCACTGGGGTTGAGCCACAATATGATAATTACATGACATTAAATGATAGACTCAATTAAATCCGATCCAATGAAACTAATCACGTTTTCTGCATATTAAGTCCCTGTTGGATTGGGATAAAAATTAGTGAAATATGTAATAAAAAAGTTAATAAAGGTCGTGAGTCTCACTCTCATCTAATGCGGGATCGAAAACGTATTTGAAAAAAAAAATTAAAAAATGAAGGCCAAACAAGGCACAAGTGAACCAAAATACAAACAAAGCACTATTCTACTGAGCTCTGCTACATAATTCAAATCAACGGAGTCAAATGACATGTACAGATTTTCTGTACTCGTAGAATAATTCCTATTATACCTATGTGCACACGCGGGACACGAAAGTCGACCCTATCTCATGTCTCTCTCCGTCAATTGAACATAAACTCAAGTTTTCACTAAAATTCATATAAAATCTATAGCAAGCATACACGTTGAGTCCCAAAGTTTATATAATTCGTCATTATATGTAAATTTATTTACCTCGATTCAGTGTCCATTTGGGAGAAATCATGAAACAATTACATGCTTACCATCAGGGAACAGTTTCTAATTAGGGGCATGTTCAGTCGTGCTTAAAATCTAATTAAAATTGAAAATATAACCGTTATTGAATCTCACTCGTCTAATAAAAGTCAACAATAACGACTAATTTTTCAATTTTAATCCGATTTTAATATCTACCGAACGGGCTCTTAGTTATGCTAGTTGGTGTCCCTGGTGGTAGTTTGTTTTCAAATAGGGGCTAAATAAGTAACTTAATTTATTAACAAGCTTAAAAGTATTTTTAATAGCAATTGTTGAAATAAAAGCTTGTTTGGTACCAATTTTAATCCAATTAAAATTGAAAATATAGTTGTTATTGGGTTCAACCCGTCTTATAAAAGTCAACAATAACAGCTAATTTTTCAATTTTAATCCGAGTTTAATCTCTACCGATCACGGCCTAGAAATCTTCAGTATTAGAACAAATTTAAATTAAGGAAGGCGAACGATAAATAGAGTTGCAAGAAAATTAGATATTCATCTCCATATTCACATTTTCACGGGCTAACATGAAGAGTCTCAGCTATTATAATTGTTGGATCCAGAAAAATTAGACTTAGCAATCCGTTTGACCTCAACTAGAAATTTGAATAAAACAAAATAAATGGTGAATACGAGGGGGGAAAAAAAAAATGAAATCTTCTTTAACCCTGCCCATCATCATCTCCACCTCTAGCCTCTGCCGCAGCTGCCATCAATTCCTCAAATTTATCCGTCTTCCCCAGCACTATCTCAAGCTATAAACAAACAGCAACGAGGCAATATTCAATGGAAAATACGTATCGCATTTGTTAATAGAACCCGGTCACTCCACACACCCAAAAGGGAAAAGAAAATTGTTTAAAAAAAAATATATAGAAATATGAATCAGTGTGTAAGAATGTGTTTCGCACTGATACATCAACATGGACAAGTGAGTATTTTGCCAACAAATATGCATATCAGAGCCAACAATTATATTACAAACTTACTTTTGCTTTTGTGATTATCCGTCCTCTCATTTCATCTTTAATTTCAACAGTAGACGTCATTATCTCTGCATTGTATAAAATATCTTCGTTCAATATGTGAAGAATAACAGGATAACGTGGTTATAAAGGAAGATCAATGAATTTGCAGATAATATGATGTTAACTGTAAAGAATAATAAATTGAGAGCTGTGAGCCTTACTTTTCTCAATTGCAAATCCATTATTCTTCAGAATTTCGGCCACACTCACAACTGTTGAAATAGCTGCAAATACAGGAGAGAGTAACCAATACTAGTCCAGGTCAGAGACTAAATTGAAAAATGAAAATATCACAGATGTAGTAAAATATACAGAAGAAAGAAAAATTATCGGGCACAGATTAAGCTACGGGTAAACTAAAAGTTGATAACTATCAAGAATAAAGGATAAACAGAGAATATCATCAAATATGCTTTCAATGGCACAATATATCTTGAAATAACTTCTGCAACTCTACTTCATAAGTGAACAGAACGTGAAAAATGGCAAACTGCCCAAAACTGTCACCACCTGTTTAAGGCAAAAATACCCTCCTACAAATGCAAGGAGTAAAAGCCAGGGTGGAACAAGGAGGATCATCAGCATCTGGACATGACACCTATAGTAATGAAGCTATGGCATATGCCCTAATTTCTACCCCACAAACACACTCAAAATGAAACATGAAAATCATTAAGGCATCCTGATTTAGTACACAGCTTCATTTTCATTCTGAAACAACCATATTTACTGAATCTATATATCAGGAAACAATGTCCTTTCACCACAAATAACTATATTGAGGGAGTCCAAACAACTAATTTAATGAAATAAGAATTTTTTCACACACATAGGCATGGGAATATATTCGATCTTGAAAATAATTAAGGCCACACCAAATCGAAAAATATAGCTCATTATGAAACTAGTCATTTTATTATTGAGGGTGAAAGAAAAAAGTCGATCTGACATGAAAACATGCATTTGACTCCTATGGTTGTAACCCTTGCAGATCCTACTGATTTGTAAGTACCCACTTTATTGATTTATTCAACCAAAGTTCGACTAAACAGAAGTAAAAACACATATTTAACTCAAATCCAGTAATAGGTGCTTACAATTACTAGTTTAGCATTTTATTTAAGCTTAGCAATTAAAAAAAATATGCAAAGAACTCAATTACAATCGCGGTACAGACAATTTTATAGATCCATTTAGACTCAATTTTGCCAAAAAACTGAAAAATAGAATATGTCTTAAATACGCCACACAATCATACACAAGTCCGTGCATCAATCAATGCAAAAGAACTGTTAGGCTACAAAGCCACATTATACCGTATCAATCAACCAAATGTAGCTGTAACTTGTAAGTGCAAAACAACTATATTGAATCCCACAACAAAAATAACAGTCACCAATCTAAAGCTTTTGTGTGTGTGTGTGTGTGTGTGTGTGTGTGGAGATAGAGAGAAAACAATACCCATCCCAAGAGCGGAAAGTTCAACCTCGTTGTACTGCTGCATATATCTCTGCACACATAATGCACAGTACAAAACTCAGATTTATATACAAACACACATACGCGTTCATACAAAAATACATACATATATAGCAAAAATGATAGAGATTTCTCTATTTAAAAAATAGGAAGAAATTGGAACAGAATACCAATACAATCAATAATTACCTTGGCAAGGCCAACGTAAAAGAAGAGGGGCTTTTTGGTGTTGGAGACCTGGATTCGGTTCTTCTTGTAAGAATCTCCATTGATATTAATGTTGTTCACTGCATCTGTGATTTCCTCCATTGATTTACCAATTTCAATTGCTGAATCACCGTTTCAAGTCAACAAATCTCGAATTAATGTGTGTATTTATTAATCAGAAGAACATCAATTAGGGTTTCTTATTGTTTTAGGTTAAATTGCATACGAGTCCTCAACCTCTGACCTTTTACATTTTTAGATTTAAAAATAAATTATCTTTAGAAAAGTCTCAACTCTTAACCTTTCATTTTTCGATGAAATTAATCGAAACTCACTATTTTCATTCAGAATGGGGTTAAAACAACTAACGTGCAATTTTAAAAAGAGATATTATTATTTGACATATGTTACACCATCGATTTATGTGACAATAAGTGTCATTGAACGATAAATACAATTAAATGAATCGTTTGATTTTATTTTTAATTGAACATATCATATGATGACACATAAACTAATGACCACGCGTATATAAGGGTAATTATGTTCAAACCATTTATTATTTGAGACATGCTTGTTGTACCGGGGGGTTTACAACCCCCCCTAACGGCCCCTCACCATCTCCCGGTACAACAATCATTTCTCTTATTATTTTTAATTATATCACATTTTGCCCCCTGTTTGACACTCGTTAATTTCTCATTCTCACTCTCATTTTTATTTCAACCACACATTTTTCAAATAAAATAATATTATTAAAAAAATCAAAAACTTTTCATCACTTTTCCATCACACATTCTCACATCAATCACTATTCCAAAATTTCTATTCTCCTCAAAATGGGTTTTAAATATGTGTGAGATGCATTTAATTTTCTTTTCTTTTTCTAAAAGATAATACTTAACAAAAAAAAAAAAATTANCTTTTCATCACTTTTCCATCACACATTCTCACATCAATCACTATTCCAAAATTTATATTCTCCTCAAAATTAGATTCAAACACTTGTAATGGAAGTTTTTAAGTTTGGTTTATTTTTACACTTATGTCTCTTACTTAGGGATTGCAAATGAGCCGTTGGCTCGGCATCCCATGGCTTGGTCCAAAAAAAGCTCAAATCAATCCCAAATTTCAAGACTTGGTTCGAGCCTGGGCCGGCCCATGAAATGGCCCGAGTCATAGGCTCGGTCCGACTTGTTGCCAATTTTCAATTTTCTTTGTTTTATTAATATTTAATTTAAGATTTAAATCAATAAAGTATAACTTATATATAAATATGCTTACATAATTAATATTCATAATTATGTTACAATTATCTATATTTATAATTTATTATCATATTCATTAGTATTCCCGTTATATTTTATTGATATAAATTTTAAATTTTATTATTTATGAGTTAATATAATATTATTTGTTATCTTGTGGTGTTAAAACTTAAAAAAAAAATTTATATTCCAATATTTTTAATTCTACAAGTGAATATCAAGATACTTATATACATGAAAATTGCACTCTAATTCATATATTATCGTATCTATATGAATATTTTTATTGTATTTTAGTCAAGAAGAAGAACTTGTTTGGCTTCTTTGTGAATATTTCTTGAATCTAAAAAAATAAGAAATTCGTGGCTCGGCTATGTGAAGCCCGAGTCAAGCCTCCAAATTTTGGCCATGCTCCTGCTCAGCTTGAGCTTCTTTTTTTTTTTTTCACTAGGCTATGCACGAGCCGCGAGTTTTGGCTCACGAGTTGGCTTGACCTGACTCGTTGACATCTCTACTTTTATTTTATCACCATGTTTTATTATGAACTTCTATTAATTAATACATCTTGTCCTGGATATTAAGGAAATAAAAAGATTTATTTATCCCTCGTATATTTAAATAAGCAAGATAAACAAAAAAAATCAAAAATTATCCACAATAATAGAATATTTAGATAAAAATCGTCATTAGAGGCACTAATTAATTAAATGTTAAAGATAAGAATGCAACAAAAGAACAGGGAACATAAGTGCCAAAATGAGAAAAATTGGAGACTTTCATCACAATTAAAATATGGTGTTGCTAACCAAAAAAAAAGGTAATGTGAATATAATTATCTTATATTTAACTCTGTAGAAAAATATTTAGTTAAATAGACAAATTAATCCTCAAATTTGAAAAAGAAAAAAAATAAACATACAAAACTAAAAAGGAAAAAAATACATAACTAAATTTTATTATTTTTAGAAGTTAAGAGCTGGGAAGACATCATTGAAGCATGATTGACCACAAAAATTCAAAGATGAGATAATTGGACGTAAAATTTTAGTTTTCACGTTCACTTTAACTATCAAGAAATGTGACAGCTTACCTAACTTATCATCTCCTCGATCAATATAACCACTTCTCCATTCCATCCCATGTAATAGACGCTAACTACTATTACTCTTCCGAACTTCTAGCATTTACAAAACTAATCACAACCCTATCACCAATAATTCAGCTTACCGAGCTCTTGTTTGGCAGATTTTCCAATAGTTGCAAGTTCAGCACCTCGACCAAAAAAAAACACCAGACTTTGGATGTCAGCATATTGGTACCCATACATGGTGAATGGCCTAGTTTTCCATATCTTTTGGCAACAAGAAGCAACCAACCCTATCTCCTGCAGAACCAAATACAATTTGAGACCATCATAACTAAGCCTATAGAGACAATCAGATAGATGGGGAACGTGTTGCCGCACAAGAAGCCCACAAAAACGCTTGTGTATACAGACTCACATACTTCAATTAGGATAGACTGGATAGCATGTCCGTGTCCTAAACGTGTCATACCGACAATACTCGAACACTCTATCATAAACACTATTCTTTTTTATTAAGAATGTTATATATTTTCAAATTAAAGTTATTAGTTAATAACAAATAAGTACTCATATTTAAAAGATTTTAATAAGAAAAGTCTAAACCCTAAACCCTATATAAATGAAGAATTTTAAAAAATTTAATCAACGGTACTTTTTTTCTTGAAAAATCACGTGTCGATGTATTCGACACGTATCGTGTCGGTGGATCATAGAATATCATGGTACTATACTAGTAATTGGAGAGTGTTGCTCATTCTATCAAGCAATCTCATGGTTTAAAAGCTCTGCCAATGTTTCAACATTCACTGTATATCTTTTTATTCCTTGTAAGAAATTTCACTAATTCTGCTGGTAAACCAGTTTCCATTTCATGATATGCTACAAAGTTGTCCGCAAATTGACTAGTATTTGATGAGTTAATAACAATGTTTTAAAGAGCATGACTAGGCATGGAGACGAACTTTCAAGTTTTACGAGCCCAAGCGACGTCTAGACGTAAAAAGTGTTTTCTTTTTTTTTTAATATTATTTTAAATTCTTAATCATTTTAAAAATCATTTAATAATTTAAATAATACGTATCAAACATCTAAAATTATAAAATACTATAATTACTTAATAATTCCTATAATTAGTGATTATACAATTTTCAAGTTTTCAAAATATAAAAATTAGACTATTTTTCATAATTTCAATTTTCAACTAGACAAATCTTACTTAATAGATTTATAGTAACATCATACATGCTTTTGAAGTTTTCAACAAAATAACAAGCCAAGATCAAAAATTACATATGTAAATAGCACTGTAACTTATGTTGACATATGGTTGATCATGACCTTAATGTTTTGATTATAACAAACAAGTCCATCTTGTTTACTAACAAATTGAATTGAAAGTTTAAGCTTTCAAAGTTATAAATATTATTATTCACACTCAAATGAAGTACAAGTGAAGGTTAAACGAGCATTCAAGACAAATCATTCGAGATACAAGTCAAAGAGAGGCTCGAAGAGATCAAGGACATTGAAGATAGATTTATTTATCGAACCTCATTTATATATATAAAGGTAGAACTCGTCAATGTTTAGTAAGTACATAAAGTTCAAGTATTTTTCATAAATTCATCACTTGCATAAATTGTTTTGACATGAGAATGATCTTGGAAAAATGAACATTTGTAATATATCAAAAATCTTGAAAAATCATTTTCAGACGTCCCTCAAAAGATCACACTTCAACTTTCAATCAAAAAGTTATACTCTGATTCAATCTCATATTGGGACATATTTTGACACGGAAGATGATCTAAATTGAAGATGATTTCTGAAGCAAAGTTGTAGCCCTTTGAGTTAGCTTTCCAACCCATTTTGAATCACCTTAATCGGGTATCGGGAGAAAAAGATATGAGCAAAATATTGAAAATTGTCCAGCGTAAGATTGTCGTATCGAACGACCGAACGATTTTACCGGACGTCCGGTAAAATTGATTTTTGGCCACAACGGTCAAATTTCAACGGTCTTATTTTCTGATAAAAAATAATGGCTAAAATGACCGTTGAGTTTTTACCGGACGACTCTTACCTCTTTACATTCAATTTGTACAACTTTAGAGAGAAAATTGAGAGAGATATTTATTGAAAATCTTTGAGGTTAACTTGTTTTTAAATTCTATCTCATTTACAAAGAAATTCTTGATTGATCCAAACTACTTTTATCTATTTCATCAAGAATTAAATTTTGCAAAGAAACTTTTCAATCTCATCTATTTTCTAAATTTTGATAAAAAAAATTTTTGCCAACACTTATATTGAAGTGTAAATATCTTCTCATACTTAACTTGTGTTATTTTGTTAAGAGAGATTATATGTTGAAAACTTTGATAACAATACAAACTATTTCATCATCTATCTTTTATCAAAGTTTACAACATCAACACTTGAGCTTAATTCATTTGCTATCTATTAAAGTGTTTGCCTCTTTTCTTTTTGTACTCAACCTTAATTTTATCATTCGATAAGAAGAGAAGATTTGTATTGTAAAATTCATTTGAATTGTGGGTCGATTGTAGTTCCTTAAAGATCAACATTGTATAAGGTTTGGTGCGCCTTGTTGTAAGTCATCGTGTGGGTTATATCGAGGTCCTGTAAAGCTCAGTAGCGTGGGTCGTGTTGAGGTCTCGGAAAACTCAACGTTGTAAAATGATCGGTGCTCCTTGTTTGTAAGTTACCATTTTAATTCACTGCATTTGGCCTTGCTCGTGACGGAGAGCTTGGTAACGGGGACGTAGATCATTCCATTGGATCGAACCCTATTAAATTGATTTGTTATCTTTACATTATTGCACTTTACTTTACATTGTTATTTACTTTGTGCAATATTCATACTTGAATTAAGATATTATATTTGTATATTTACTTGTTGTATTATACTTTACAATTATATCTTGTGTGTTGAATTATTTTGAGACTAAGTGTCGAAAAAGTTTTGAAAACCAATTCACCCCCCTCTTGGTTAGTTATTCTTGGGCTAACAACTTAAATCTTATTTCACTCTTTATTGAATAGTCATTTTTAACTTTTGTACAGATAAAATCTTTTTAAAACTTGAAATTAAATTCAAATGAAAAGTTTTTTAAAAAATTAATAAACTAAAGTCAAATAAAAGACTTTTTAGAAAAAAGAAAAAAATTAATGAAGCGCGCCTAAGGAAAACGAAAGAGAGAAGGAAAAATTCAGCTGATTAGGAATTGGGGAAAAAAAGCCTAGGCGTGAAGCAACGTGTTTTGCCCGAACTTCGAGCTTGGACGCCGCCTAGGCAGGCTATTTAGAACATTGGTTAATAAAGATTATACACGGTGAGTGCAACAAATAACATAAAGAAAAATTAAGATACACAATGTATTTGATGTGACACTAGAATAATGCTTTTTCTCCTTCTCTGTGTTTTCTGATTTCATGGTACAAATCCTGCTTGTTAAGGCATTCTAGAAATATCAATAATGAATAGCCTGGTGTCCTGCACCGGCATGGGATATGATTGATATGTTCTGCTAAAAACTAAAGAAGAAAAATTGATCTCCGGGCAGCTCAACTATCTCCTATCTGAACATAACAAACTGAAATTGATAATAGGATTTCTGAATTGTTCTTATCTATTTATTCAGATTACTCTACTACTTGATGCATATGTTGTCGATCAATGTTTAATGAGCCGCCATGCCTAGTATGATGATCATGATTGTGAAACGAGCAGGTTCTTTTCTTCCTCCTCGAGTCTTTCTAACCATCTAAATCCAAGATCACATCCAGATTTGGCAGCTATCTCGAATTGTTCTCTTGCCATTTCAACTGGATCAAGTTCGAGGTTTCCAGCATTCTTCCTTGATTTTTGTTGGAAAATGGTTTTTATTTTTGTGAAATGGGTAAACTTTGAGCCCAAATTTTAGTAGGACCCGTGCTTTATTTTTAACGGGACCTAACATATTCATGTTCTACTCCGTAAGAGGATTAACGTGATATATTTATTTATCGAAAATCATTTAGCATTGAATGAAATATTTAGTCCCTGTTTCGTACATATTAAAATTTTCATTTTCATTATTCTACTCATTTTCAACCACACATTCTTCAATAAAATAATATTTTCTACCACATCAATAATTTTTCATTCTTTTTCAATCACACATTCACCATCAATCTACTATTCCAGAATACATTTTTCCCAAAATAATGTGGATCAAACACACCCTTAATGTCTAATTAACCCATTTGGAACTATGAAATAGTGAAGAATTTGATTTATTGGAAAATTTCCATACGCTTGTCCCATATAGGAAAGTTATGAAATTTTGGTGTGGTTTATATAGTGTAAGTTTGGGAATTGAGTTTGGGCCCCAAGGGGTACCAATAGTTTTTAGAAGGAGGAAAACCTATATCATATGAAATTCAGTCCAAACCCCACATGCGTGCGTCGTCGCCGTCCGGCCGGTCGGCTCGGCACGTGCACGTGCCCTAGCCCGGTCCGATGCGAGTGCCTCCTTGTACTATATTATCTTTTTGGACAAAATTTATTTAATTTTGGATCAAATTGTAATTAATCAAGTTCTTGGGTACTTCATAAAATTATTTTTTTTATTAATGGGCTTATTTTCAGAAAATTATTTTGGATGGTCTGTTAACCGATTTTTAACCAATTAACACCCGACTTTTAACTGAACCATGGTGACTTTCGATTTTTGGGACCTATATCCTATGGGATTCAGTCCAACCCCACACGTGCACGCCGCCACTGTCCGTCTGGCCTGCTCGGCACGTGCCCGAGCCCGATCCGATGTGGGTGCCTCCTTTTACTATTTTATCTTTTTGGACAAAATTTATTTAATTTTGGATCAAATTGTAATTAATTAAATTCTTGGGTACTTAATAAAATTATTTTTTATTAATGGACTTATTTTCAGAAAATTATTTTGGATGGTTTGTTAACCGATTTTTAACCAATTAACAGCCGACTTTTAACTGAACCATGGTGACTGTTCGATTTTTGGGACATGTCTGAACAGTGGCGACTGTTCTAAAGAGGCTTGAATGGCGTTCGAATGGCCACGAACGATTCTATAAATCGCCTGCCCTACAACCAAAATAATTACACCAGTTTCATTGCAAATATTCTCTGCATTGAATCTTATCTTCCCTCTCTCTCGTTCTGATATTCATTTCGAAGTAAATACACTTCATTGAGTTCGCTAGAACTCCTGCTGATTACTATGCTGCTTCCGTAGGAGACGAAATTCGTTCTATCCTATGAAACGATTGTTGGTCGCCTTTAGCACCTTTTGAAGGCAACAAATTCGTTTTAAGGGAATATCGTAAAGTCGGTGGGTTCGAATTAATTTTTCTGATTTCGTTGATCATACTGTTATGCTGTGCAGATTTCATTAAGGTAATTCTGTCATATTGTTTTGAAGGAGATACTCCAAAAACAATAATTTTAAAACGAATTTTTTATTTTGTAAATTTATTCTGTTTCTACTCCTTCTCGTTTATCTTCTGATTGTGTTTCAGAAATGACAACTCCTGCTACTACAATCCCCAATAGTAGTATAGAAAAATCAGAGAAATTTAATAGGTCAGATTTTAAGCGTTGGCAACAAAAAATATTTTTTTTATCTGACAACATTAAGTTTGTCAAAATTTCTCAAAAAAGATGCGCCTTCATACACCGAGGGAGATTCTGATATTGAGAAATTGGCTGCGGTTGATGCATGAAAACATTCTGATTTTCTATGTAGAAACCATGTACTCAACGAACTGGCCAACACATTATATAATGTGTACTGTAATGTGAAGTCTGCAAAAGAACTGTGGGAATCCTGGGACACCAAGTACAAAACTGAAGATGCCGGTACAAATAAATTCATTGTTGCTTGGTTTTTGGATTACAAAATGGTTGATAACAAGACTGTCATTTCCCAAGTTCAAGAACTTCAAATTATACT
>CAIGRF010283854.1:17626-28756 GCA_903798235.1 Fraxinus ornus | reverse complement strand
TTGTAAATGGATTTTCAAAAGGAAAATGAAAGCAGATGGATCTATTGACAAGTATTAAGCTAGACTTATCGCTAAAAGCTACAAGCAAAAAGAAGGTCTTGACTATTTCGATACGTATTCACTAGTAACAAAAATTACTTCCATAAGTATGCTTATTGCGATAGCAGCATTGAATGACTTGAATATACATCAAATGGACTTAGATGAAGAAATTTATATGGAGCAACCTGAAGGTTTTGTGGCCCCAGGACAAGAAAAGAAAGTGTGTCGACTTGTTAAATCACTTTATGGATTAAAACAGGCTCCTAAAAAATGGCATGAAAAATTTGACACAGTAATGATGTCAAATGGTTTCAAAATTAACGAGTGTGACAAATGTGTGTATGTCAAGAGTACTCAAAATAGATATGTCATGGTATGTTTACACGTAGAGGACATGCTAATTATGGGTAACAATGATACCATAATTCAAACTACTAAAAGGATGTTGACAAGTAAGTTTGAAATGAAGGATTTGGGAATAGCCGATGTTATATTAGGAATTAAGATTTCTAGGACATTTGATGGTCTCATTTTATCTCAATCACACTACATTGAGAAGATCCTTGATAAATTCAAGAAATATAACATTATCCCTATGAAAACACCTATGGATCCAAGTATGCATCTTGCTTTCAATACTGGTGATAGTAAGTCTCAATTGGAATACTCTCGTATTATTGGCAGTTTAATATATGTCATGAACTGTACTCGACCTGATATTTCTTATTCTATTAGTAGGCTAACTCAATATACTAGTAATCCAAGCACTGAGCACTGGAAGGCAATTGTTAGAGTTTTAGGGTATTTAAAACATACCAAAACACTTTGGATTGCACTATTCGAGATATCCAGTAGTACTTGAAGGATACTATGATGCAAATTGGATATCAAATACTATAGACTCCAAGTCGACAAGTGGATATGTATTTACACTTGGAGGTGCTACAGTATCATGAAAATCTTCAAAACAGACATGTATAGCTAGATCAACAATGGAGTCAGAATTCATTGCGTTAGACAAAGCTAGGGAAGAAACCGAATGGCTACGAAATTTTCTAGAAGATATTCCGTGTTGGACAAAACCTATGCCTGCTATATGTATCCATTGTGATAGTCAATCAGCAATTGGTATGACACATAATGCTATGTATTATGGTAAATCTCGACATATACGTCGTAGACACAATACCGTTAGACAATTGCTCTGTACTGGTATTATCTCTATAGATTATGTGAAACCAAAGGAGAATATTGCGGATCCACTAACTAAATGTTTAACAAGAGAGCAAGTCGAAAGATCATCGAAGGGGATGGGATTAAAACTGATAAAATAATCAAAAGTTTTCATGGTGGCAACCCAACCTAGTTGATTGGAGATCCCAAGTTCTAGGTTCAATGGGACAACCGAATTGTGAAAAACTTAGTACGCACTGGAGAAATTTTACTTCCTACCCATTCTTATGATGAGATGTGCTTAACTGCCGCGAAATAGGATAAGTTACGCTTTTAATAATTTCTATATCTTGATTCGTTCAAGTGGAGTATAGCATAATACTCTTTATGGAAATCACCTATGTGGGTGAGAAGGGGCCGCTTCTAAGAGAGTTATGTGAAGATTAATTCTCTAAAAATCACCCATGAACCAGGAGGTGCCCAAGGCCAAAATGGACACAAACGTGAGTACCAATTGTGTTCGAAGGAAACTATGTAACTTCTATTATCTGGGTGTACATGAACGGCTGACTGTTCAAAGCATCTTGCTACTGATTGGCTAAGTATATCTGATAGATTTTACTAGGGAAAGTTCAAAGTCTTTGGCTATTTATCCCGATGCAGTTTTCTTCAATTTTACTTCGAAAAATATATCAGATGTTGTTGTTTAGAAAAAGGCCGACATATTTCATTCATGTGGGGGATTGTTGGAAAATGATTTTTATTTTTGTGAAATGGGTCAACTTTGCACCCAAATTTCAGTGGGACCCGTGCTTTATTTTTAACGAGACCTAGCATATTCATATTCTACTCCGCAAGAGGATTAATGTGATATATTTATTTATCGAAAATCATTTAGTATTGAATGAAATATTTAATACACTTGGAACTATGAAATAGTGAAGAATTTGATTTATTGAAAAATTCTCATACACTTATCCCACATAGGAAAGTTATGAAACTTTGGTGTGGTTTATATAGTGTAAGTTTGGGAATTGGGTTTGAGTCACAAATGGTACCAATAGTCTTTAGAAGGGGGGAGACATATATCATATGAGATTCAGTTAAAACCCCACACGTGCGGGCCGCCGCCGCTGTCCGGCTCGGCTCGACATAGAACAAGCACATGCACGAGCTCGAGCTTAATCCGGTCCGATTCGTGTGCGTGTACCTCCTTGTACTATATTATCTTTTTTGGACAAAATTTATTTAATTTTGGATCAAATTAAAATTAATCAAATTCTTGGGAACTTAATAAAATTATTTTTTTTATTAATGGGCTTATTTTCTGAAAATTATTTTGGATGGTCTGTTAACCGATTTTTAACCAATTAACAGCCAGCTTTTAACTGAACCATGGTGCCTGTTCGATTTTTTGGACCTGTCTGAACAGTGACGACTATTGTGAAGAGGCTTGAACGACGTTCGAATGGCCATGAACGATTCTATAAATTGCCAGCCCCGCAGGCAAAATAATTACACCATTTTTATTGCAAATATTCTCTGTATTGAATCTCATCCTCTCTCTCTCTCTCTCTCTCTCTCGTTCTGATATTCATTTCGAAGTAAATACACTTCATTGAGTTCGCTGGAACTCTTGCAGATTGTTGTGCTGCTTCCGTAGGAGACGAAATTCGTTCTATCCTGGAAAACGATTGATGGTCGCCTTTAGCACCTTTTGAAAGTAATAAATTCGTTTTAAGGAAATATCGTGAAGTCGGTGGGCTCGAATTAATTTTTCTGATTCTGTTGATCATACCGTTACGCTGTGCAGATTTCATTAAGGTAATTTTGTTAGATTATTTTGAAGGAGATACTCTAGAAACAACAATTTTTATGTTGTAGGATCCTCTTTTTGCATTAAATTTGGTTAGTAACTCAGGAGCTTGAACCCCTAAAACATTTGTAACAAAATACTAATTCATAAACCTGAAAAAAAAATTATAAAGGATTAACAAGGACCACTTGGAAAATCAAAAGTAACAAACTTCAAGGAGAATAAAAACACTTGATGAAATCATGAACTGCCACTCCATGAAAGAAAAAGTAGC
Source organism: Fraxinus ornus (assembly GCA_903798235.1). Classification (NCBI taxonomy): domain Eukaryota; kingdom Viridiplantae; phylum Streptophyta; class Magnoliopsida; order Lamiales; family Oleaceae; genus Fraxinus; species Fraxinus ornus. The sequence continues at coordinate 25,451 of CAIGRF010283854.1, read as the reverse complement.
TAGATGTCCTCAATGCATTAAAGGCGTGTTTGTCACACTGTAGTGGATATGATTGGACATTACAATAAACAAGATTTTTAGCTTTATTTTTCTTATTCAATACTTTCCAATACAATTGAGTCAGTCCACCAAACATGCCATAAATGTTAATTGACGTTCAACTAGTAAGAAATGGCATCTATGGTCAAAACAAATCATTCATTTTTTGGCTTTGTCAATTAATGTAAAATACACTACGGTAACCCTATTCACTCCTGACTGCTTTATCTGGAAAATTTTGAAACCTGACGAGGATTAGTCAATCAACGGACTCCCGGATAGGACTAGATTTCATCCAATGGTGACGGTTGATGGAGGCTGCCTATAAAAGGATTTTACCTCATTGTCTAAACTTTTGCTTTTGGCAAAAAAAAACTTCGGAATTTCACTCTACAAATACAAAGATTTCGGAAAAATTCTTGCATTTCGGCGTTGTACTTCAAGTTTCCAACGACTAGCTCATAACACCATTTGTTACGTTAGGTAAATATCTGGAACATTATTTTACGTTTTTATTTGGAAAAATGGCTCCTGGAATGCAAGACGAGGTGATGGGGGTGAGTTAGTGTCTAGGCTGAGTGAACCCATCGTGTTGGGTTCAAACGAGGTGCCTAGGGCTATACTTGGGGCAGAATATTTGGAAAAGGTCAGATTGTCATGTAGATACTTTAGTTCATTGTGGGGTCTATGGCGGGAAGCCTCTTATGTAATGGAGATGTCTTTTTATGTCTTCCAAACCCTCTACATTTCCAAAGCAATGGCGGGGGTGATAAGATGAAAGGGTGGTACTACATGACGTCGTGGAGGGCTCACACTCCATTTGTGGTAGATCTATCGTCTTCTATAAAAGATTGGAAAAGCTCATGGCCAGCAACGGACCCAGCACACGGCGAGCCCCGACATCCTCACGTGCTGGATCTGTCAGGAACAGTTTTTTTTTTTTTTTTTTACAATAAATAAGCTTTTTAGGTTATATAATTGATCATTCATTTTATTTTCAAACATTTGTTGTAGCTCAGTTGGTTAGAACTCCCATGTTCATATGGGAAGTCCTGGTTTTGAATCCCTTTCGATCGAATTATTGTGAAATATTTTTAGTTTTACAATTTTTACTAAAATCAATGGAATAGATAAGGTAATCGAACCAGTGAGCTCCCCTTCGGATTATTCAAAGTTCACCATTGTAGCACTTGTTGAATTTGGTATTAAATTTACCATAATAATATATGTTATATTTTAAAGGTTTTAATGCAATTGTAAAAATTCGAATCCATGCTCTTTCTTTGAATTATACAAAACTTGGCCACAATATCATTTGATAAATATCGCTAATTTGTACAACAGAATTATATACGTCTAGTTTGAACAAATAATTGTTATATTTAAATTTTAGACCTTGTTTGGTTCCCCTTTTTTTTCAAAATAATTTTTTTTTTCTTTTCAACCACACATTTTTCAATAAAATAATATTAAATGCAAATTCAAAACTTTCTCTTATTTTTAACCACCCATTCTCCATCAAATCACCATTCCAAAATATATTTTTTTGGGCAAAAAAGGCATCAAATGGGGCTCTTAATGAAGGACATGAAGAACTACAAGTTATATCCACAGTTGGCATGGCACGTCTTAGAAAGACAACACTGGTTAAAATGATATACACCGATCCCGATGTTGAGTTTAAATTCTACAATCACGCATGGGTATTTGTTTCTTAAAACATGTTGGAAATGAAGTGCTTCATGATATTCTGTGACAATTAACTAAGCCTATAAAAGCTGACATGAATAAAGTCGAATTAGCCGATGAACTTCGTAATTTTTTGGAGAAAGGAAAATGTTTAATTGTCAAGGATGACGTGTGGACTAACAAAGCTTTGGAAGATTTAAAAACTGTATTTCCTGAAAACAAGAAAACGAGCAGAATTTTACTTACTACTTGTATTGATAAAGTGGCTAAACATGTCAATCTCCACATGGATCTAGGGGGATCCAGCACCCGGTGAGGGGGCGCCACCACACGTGCTGGATCAGTCAAGATTTACAATCGCCACCGTCGGTAGTTGCTGTGAAGAAATTTGAAGGGCATACGCAGGGACTTCAATTTGAATGGACGTAGTTGACTTTGCTATTGGTCGTCGATAGTCGACGGTCGCCCTAGCTGACTTATAATTCTGGATCCGCCGCTGGCTTTGAAGATAAGGTCGAAAATTTAACCAAACTTCATCGAAGGACCTGATGAACTACAAGTTATATGAATAGTTGGCATGGCAGGTCTTGAAAAGACAACACTAGTTAAAATGATATATACCGATCCAGGTGTTGAGTTTGAATTCTACAATCGCGCATGTGTATTTGTTTCATAAAAATATAGTAGAAAAGAAGTGCTTCACGATATTTTAAGACAATTTACTAAGCCTAGCAAAGCTGACATGAATGTGGTCGAATTAGCCGATAAACTTCATAAATTTTTGGAGAAAGGAAAATATTTAATCGTCATGGATGATGTGTGGACTAATAAGACTTAGAATGACTTAAAAACTGTGTTTCTTGAAAACAAGAAGCGGAGAATTGTATTTACTACTCGTATTGAGAAAGTGGCTAAGTATGCCAACCCTAACAGTGATCCACTGGCAGATCCATCAACCGACGAGGGGGAGCGGCTTGCTAGACCCGCCAAAATTTACAATCGCTGTCGTTGGTGGTTGATGTGAAGAAATTTGAAAGGCATACACAGAGACTTCAATTTGACTTGACGTAGTTGACTTTGCTATTAGTCATCGATGGTCGCCCAAGCTGACTTCTAATTCTGGATCCACGGCAGCTTTGAAGATGAGGCCGAAAAAGTTACCAAACTTCTCACTGAAGGACTTGAGGAACTACAAGTTATATCAATAGTTGGCATGGCAGGTCTTGGAAAGACAACACTAGTTAAAATGATATATACCGATCCTGATGTTGAGTTTGAATTCTACAATCACGCATGTGTATTTGTTTCTTAAAAATATAGTGAAAGGAAGTGATTCACGATATTCTAAGACAATTTACTAAGCCTAGCAAAGCTGACATGAATGTAGTCGAATTAGTAGACAAACTTTGTAAATTTTTGGAGAACGGAAAATATTTAATTGTCATGGATGACGTGTGGACTAACAAGGTTTGAGATGATTTAAAAACTACGTTTCCTGAAACAAGAAGCCGTGAATTGTATTTACTACTCGTATTGAGAAAGTGGCTAAGTATGCTACCCCAACATTGATCCAGTGGCGAATCCAGCAACCGACGAGGGGGAGCGGCCTACTGGATTTGCCAAAATTTACAAACGCAACCGTCAGTGGTTGTTGTGATGAAATTTGAAGGGAATACGTTGAGACTTCAATTTGAATGGACGTAGTTGACTTTGTTATTGGTCATCGATGGTCGACGGTTGCCCAAGCTGACTTCTAATTTCAGATCCGTCGCTGGCTTCGAAGATGAGGTCAAAAAAGTAAACGAACTTCTCACTGAAGGACCCTAGGAACTACAAATTATATCAATAGTTGGCATGGAAAGTCTTGGAAAGACAACACTGACTAAATTGATATATACCGATCCTGATGTCGAGTTTGAATTCTACAATCGTGCATGTGTATTTGTTTCTTAAAAACATAGTAGAAAGGAAGTGCTTCACGATATTCTAAGACAATTTACTAAGCCTAGCAATGCTTTCATAATGAAGTCAAATTAGCCGATGAATTTCGTAAACTTTTGGAGAAAGGAAAATATTTAATTGTCATGGATGACGTGTGGACTAACAAGGCTTGTGATGATTTAAAAACTGCGTTTCCTGAAAATAAGAAAAAGCAGAGAGTTTTATTTACTACTCGTATTGATAAGGTGGCTAAGTATGCCAACCCCAACATTGATCCAGTGGCGGATCCAGCACCCGGCGAGGGTGAGCGGTCGGGCGTGTTGGATCCATCAAAATTTACAATCCCCGTCGTTGGTGGTTACTGTGAAGAAATTTGAAGGGCAGACATTGGGACTTCAATTTGAATGGACGTAGTTAACTTTGCTATTGAAGGTCGACGATCGACGATGGCCCTAGTGACTTCTAATTATGGATCCATCAGTGCTCATGGCACCAGGTTTCTGGAAGGTGGGATACGATAGAGGGTGACCCTCGGCTCCTCTAATTGTTCTGATGAAGTTCTCAACATTTAGTGAGTACCTAAGGAGTTGATTTTTTGTTTTATACATTCTCTTCATCGTCTAATTGTTTGTATTTGCAGGTGCCTTACCTTGGTGCGAACTGTCGACTGAAGACTTCGACACTATTTGCATCATCTATCAGCTCTCGCATAAGAGCCAATCGTATAATGAGCTAATAAGGAAAAACGGACACTTCATCAACAACGGTTTAATGGGTTCTCAGTGTAAGCGCTAACAATTTGTGTTAAGTATGCAGGAATGAGCATACGTGGAGTTGCTTTCTGTAAGCTACGTGGAGATCCATTTTCTAGGGTCAACAGATTGGTGCCGTCTGCAGAGATGTCACCTCTATTGTTCATAAAGTTTTATATTGAATAGATCTTTGTACAAAAGATCTGTATCTCACATCGAAGCATTTAACTTCCATCATGAGGTACATATTTTAGCCATGCGGCTTGGTCTTCGTTCATGCCAACCCCACTCACTTAGGCTATTCACTTCGGATATTATGCGACCTATCTTATTCTATGCGCTTCAGTGCCTCAGAGTGTGGGATTTGTTTTGACATGGCGACTTGTTATCAGAGGCGTAATATATTATATCTTGTAGAACACAAATATGTTAAGATGTCCTAGTCAGAACTGTATATAAAACTGCTTGTAGGAAGTTCTGACTGACTGACATGTTCTGAATTATACGAATAATTGAAACAAATTGGTTAATTAACTAGGTTTTAGTACTTAAAATTGATATCAAAGCACGTTCACTTTTAATAAGTGAGATTTACATAAAACCTAGTAATGAATGGTATACCGTTTAGACCTCCTATCTTAAACAAAACTAATTATTCATACTGGAAAATCAGAATGCAATTCTACATCCAATCTTTATATAAGAAAGCTTGACGCTCAATCATGCATGGCTAAAAAATTCCCACGATAATCGAAAATGATGTAGGAAGAGAAAAACGAGTGGGTGAGTGGGTGACTATTGATTATAATAATGCTAGTTGAAACTCTAAAGCTTTTTGGAAGCTATTTTCCTATTTATAGATGCAAATCAATTTTGTCTGATCTCTACGCCCAAGGTGGTTAAAGAAGCATGGGACATTTTGCAAGTCGCTCATGAAGGGACCTCAATTCTGAAGTCTTCTAAACCTCAAATGTTGACACTTGAATTTGCACAACTGACCATGAGAGATGATGAGCACTTTAAAAACTTCTACGCTAAATTAAGTGACACCACCAATTCGACCAACACCTTGGGAAAGAAATACTAAGAAAGTAAAATTGTGCAAAAAAAAAAATCTCAAATTGTAACCTGAAAGGCTCCACTCCAAGGTAACCGCTATTAAGGAAAGCAAGGACATAGAAAGCATAAAAGTGGAAGAATGTAGGATTTTTTATGACCTATAAGCTTCATCTTCATAGAGTAAGGAAGAAGGAAAAAAGATCGAGAATAGCTCTTAAATCCAAGGAGGTTGAGATGGAAGAAGAAGATGATGAAAGTGAAAATGATGACCAGATAGTTATGCTCGTTAAACAATTTAAGAAACTCCTAAAGGACAATCAGAAAGGAAGAAGCTCAAGATCTCAACTACCACAAAAGAAGAAATTCTTTGACAATTCAAGGAAAAATCCAACTGCATCTCTACAAAGAACTCAAAATCTTATCAAATGTTTTGAATGTGAAGGATATGGTTATATAGCATCGAAGTGTGCCAATGGACTAAAAAAATTTTATACAAAGAAGGCCATGATCACTTGGAGTGAAGAAGATGGAAAGAGAATCAGATTCTGACGATTAGGAACAAATGGGAGATGAATAATCTATTTATCATTGTCCACTTCGAAATATCTTCTATGCAATACCCTGAACTTTGGGTTTCTTTAAGAAATCCTTTCGTCATGTATCATCCATGTTAGTACTGATGATAAAACCACAGTATAAGAAATATAAAGATGTAAGAATTTCCTAAACTATGAAAAATAATTTCTTGATAAATCATGTTAACTATATGTATATGTTTGATATGGAAATGTTTTAGATAGCAATAACATTGACATCTGTATTTTGCCAAGTCGACGGAAAAGGTACACCGTCAGACATTTTGTGCAAAAGAAGAGAGACCTCTAAGAAGAAGAGATCCATAGGCTATAGCAGCACCAGCATGGCCCTGCATGAATACTCACAGCATGAAGAGAGTTCTGCAAATGAAAGTTCTCTTACTAGAACCATATAAACGTTCAAACATTCAGAAGGCCGACATATAACGAAACAAGCCTCAAAACTTTTGCATATACCTTTAGAGCATGTTTGGCTAAGAATAGAAGTTACTCCTGAGTAAATATTTTTACCAAACACATTTGAGGTTTTATAGTAGTTACTTATTTTGGATTTTGTAGTTCAAAGTAATTCTTCACTTAATTTCCAGAAAAGTAATTTACTTTTTCTAAACTTGGCGAAGCATCTTAGTACTACAATAGTTCACCAAGGAAAAAGCATCACTGATAATCACATCTCAACAAGCAGCAGAGAAACAACAACTACTACCTTTTCAGATGCTCTCTATAGAAACACCACAATGTCGAAACATCATCTTTTTTCACACAATCCCGTCAAATAAACAGCACCTAAAAGGTAGAGAGCACCTGGATGCAGCTAGAACATAAAAAGTTTTGATAAGGTATCACAGCATATGAAGAAAGCATTACGGCATGTGCATGCCTTGCGAGACATACCTGGTCAACTGCCTTCTCCAGATAATAAAAAGCTCACTGATCTGATTGAACATAGTCATTCTGTCAAAAAAAATATAGAGAAGTTCAATAGCAAGACTACAGTTATACCAAAACAATTTCTTTTCTTTTGGAACAACATAAATGATAAATAGGAGCATGCAACATAGTGGTCCTATTAGTTGAAACTTGTATATTCATGGATTGGTTCCTCTTCTTATTTTCCAACTTTAAGAGATTTACTAACTTGGTTTGGCTAAGGTTTGATAGGAAGGACAACACTAATAGGAAGAAATAACTTATATTTCTCAACTTCAAAACTTACACACTTGACTTGACTTGTTACAAAATGGAGGGACTCTACCTCTTTATATAGGGCTTACATGAAACATCTATACCACACATTGTTCTAGAGACTTCTAGTCCACACATTTTCATGAGACTTCTAGATCTCATATTTGGAGTAGATATTTTCCTAAAATATTTTAGATAGAATCCACATTTATGACAACATCTTTTACTTAGATATTTACATGGATCTTACTAGAAGATAATTCTAGAAAATGCTAGACTTTGTTGGGCTATAGAATTGGGCATATGAGCAAAATTCTTAAACCTATATTACTTACTCCAAAATCAAGTTTACTTCTCAACATCTTTTCCTCTTTAACTTCTTACAAACCATTGCATCTCAATAATATTTTTCAACATTTACTTTTTAGTTATTTATAATTGACCGATTCAATCCATTTCTTAATCAACTTTATTAAATTATTCTAATTCAAATATTTATATTATTTTTTTAATTATTTGCAAACGAACAAAATTCATAATTACATTTGAAAAACGTTTTTAAAA
>CAIGRF010283825.1:18666-30274 GCA_903798235.1 Fraxinus ornus | reverse complement strand
GAAATAGGTGTAAATGACCCAAATTTGAATCCATAATTCCAAAATGACCTTTGACTATTCAAAAATAATAAACTACCTAAAATGCACGGTTCCACCCCACCGTCACAAACACTCTTCTTTCCATCCCAACCACACCCATCAACCACCACACCACCACCATCGTCATCATCGTCGATATCGCAGACTACAAACTCAACCAACAACACTTATCCCATAAAATAATCAGTACCGACAACATTACCACTACCTCACGAGCACCTCCTACACGACTACTACCAGCAGAATTATTGCACAACCACTGCAAAGCCAGATACAAAATCTGCACCACCACCACCACCGTTTGAATAATACCAGTAATCACCTACCAAAACACCCTAAAACTTCGGTAAAGCAACAAATTGGAGGAAGAAACCAATACAAAAACATCGTGATGGCCACGACACAAGTCATCGCAGTGAGTGACGGTCAAGGCCACCAGAAAAACATCGCAGCAGGTGAGTGGAGGAAGAAACCACAAAACATCGCGACTGGCGTGGGGCTACGTCGTTAGCAAATAGTAAATGGAGAAGGGGAGGAGAGGACAAAGATGAGATGAGAGGAGAGGAGATGAGAGGAAGAGAGTGAGAGCAGCGACAACGCTGCCATAGAGGTTCCAATTCAAGCTGCGCGAAGGGCCGGGTTCAAGCAGCTTCTTATAAAGGAAGCGCACGACGATGCACCTTTAACAGATAGAAAATGGAGATGCCATCGCCTTTAAAAAATCTAGTTTGGTGTAATTTCCAATAATTTATATTATCTACATATGTTGGATCATAGAAATTTTATTAATTTCATCACAATAGTCACTGCACCGACGGTCAAAACAGCGAGCGACACCGGTTTCAATGATGAAGAGAGGAGGGAATACAGAGGATAGAGAAGAGCACGAGAAGAAAGAGGAAAGTGGTTTTAGGGTTTGGAAGAGAAATTGAGTGCCGTGGAAGGGTTGAGTGGGTACGGAAATTAATTTAATTCTATAATATTATTATTCAGTATTAAAAATTAAATTATCACCCGATTTTTGTACAAAAAAAACTTTTAAACCTTATTTTTGAAATTGGAAGTAAAAACATGGGTGACAGGGTGAGTGGAAAATTCATGTCGCGTCTAAACCGGCTCTCCATTGCTCCACAAACTGCAGAGATCTTACTGCAAGTGCAGCATTACATACCAAAATATTAACTAAAGGCAGTTAAGTTTTGAGTACAAATCCAGACTACATTTCTCGACGAAATCTTTAAAGCCAATCCAGACATTGAAAACCAGACGAAGATTATCCCCTACAAGAAGCTCCTGCAACTGGAGAAGTCAATCTCGTGAAGGTAATACAAGCATCAGTTACTATGAGTTCTTGATATCTTGAATGACCACATGAGCCGCATTACGTCCAGGAGCACCCATTACACCTCCACCTGGATGGACCCCGCTCCCGCACAGATACAAACCTCGTACTGGGGTCCTATAATTTGACCTGCATGCAAGATGAAAAATAAAATTACTGTATTACATTCTGATAAAAGCAAATATTTAAGCAAGAATAAATGATAGATAATATTTGAGCATCAGAATTACCATCCTTTCACTGGTCGCATCAGAAAGAGTGAATCTAATCCCATGGCACCATGAAAAATGTTTCCTCCTGAGAAATTAAAAGAAATGTATGAGCCATGATATTCTTAAGAAGGTATGCAGCAGCCAAATGTGTGGACTAAATTTTAGTTATAATATCCTTGTAGATTGTAATTTCAATTACGTTTACCCGTCAAACCAATTTCTCTTTCAAGGTCCGGAGGAGTCAACATGTCATAATCAATAATTGATGAGATAAAGCCAGGGGCATGTTCCTCAATTAAGGCGAAGCATCTTTCGGCAAATGATTTCTGCAATAAAGATTTACTGTTGTAAGAAATTATTTGTAGTGGAAACAGCAAGACATTAGAAGATTCAATGATGAGAAAGTATGTTGAATTAAGTAAAACAGACGATGTAGCTGGAAAATGTAATATGACCATAGTATGTATATATTTGAACATCAACTATTGAAAATATAACTCACTCTATAAGCAGAATCTTCCCAGCTGCCGTCACAGGGTTTATAAGGTGTATACTGAACAAATAAATTAATTACATGCTTCCCTGTAAAGAACTTCGTTAATCTATTGATGAAGGGAGTCAGAACAGGTAACTAATGATAATGCCCAGAATATTAGTATAACGCTTGGCAACAGACGAATATGAACTATCATGGCATATTAAGTCCAAGTTCCCACTTAAACTCAGTTAAACATAAAATCATTGGGTCACAGGCCCCACAAGTCCCCACTCATTTTAATTTTCTTTAACAAGTAACAAGAGCAAGAAGCTAGGCGGAGCTAAAAGAATGATCCTGACAAAAAGGATCCATCAAACAAGAAAGCCTAGCAATATAAAGTTCAAGTTTCATTTTACAACTCAAGTCACTTGTGCTCTCTTTTCCTCAGTATTCAGTATATACTTAGAAAATAATAGATAAAATTAAGATATAACCACGTAAACAAACCTTTAATTTTCCCAGAGAAAGAAAATTGAATATTAAAAAAAAAAAATTAATGAATCACGAAGAAAATTTTGCATACCAGGTGGAGAAATAGTCTTGTCCAGCACAGAAGGAATTGTCATCTCGATTATAGGTCGTCGGGATGGTATGCCATTTACAGCATCCTGACAGCCAGAGTCAATCTCCTGCATACTGATTGAGTTATAAATAAATTAGTTGTCATAATTTTATTCATCAACCAAAGATACAAGAATCAATGGACATTGGCTGTACTCTGTTCAAATTTTTGTAACAAAGGCCAGTGCAACTATGAAATGTTCGGAGCCTTTCTTTCACCATCACAACAAACAATCCAGTTATTTGTTAATGTATTAGCTCATAACCTGTTAGAAATATGAGAAGAAGAAACACGAACAAATGCTTCAGGATCACTTATTTGATGTTCATCACTCTGGTGTTCATGGTGGTTTTGCTGCAGACCAACTAATATATGTGACAAAATAGTAAACCTTAGGACCTTAATTATTTTTCTTCCGTTTGTCGACCAATTGTCAATTAGAAACTAAAGCACGAGAAGATTTCAAGTTTTAAGCATTGTGAACAGATTACGTCTATTCCTTCCCTGGAAGTACTGACAACAATGTAAAATATAAATAAATAAATAAATAAATCTCAAACCAATCTTTTTGCTGGTTAGGAGTAGTTAACTTGAGGGATTCCTTGACCAGGTAAATATGCATGTATATTTAAAAATATGTTTAAAGATTAACAAGTTGATGTTCCAGTGCCCTTCTTCTATTGGTTGAAAACATTTCAAGATGCAAGTTATGATGAATGGAACAGTAAGTAGAACTGAAATGGTCAGAAGATGACAAATAAAATGATGACATACGTCTCAGAACCAATGTGAATGGTCCCCATATGCTGAGGACCTGCATCAGGATTGCCCAACTTGCAGCAATGAAACTGAGGTAATTTGTTGACAGCCAAGTTGATTTTCGTAGTTGCCTGTCCAGTGAACAAGGACCTCTTGAATTTCAGTTCAATTTGTTGAAAACATGAAAATAAAAAATCACCAGGAAGAAAAAGGATACAGGAAAAGGGTTTCGATATAAAGTTTTGAAAAGAACCCTAATAAATCCTTATTAACAATCTCAGACTACAGTATGTATGTCAACAACATAAGACAGCAGCTGCCCAAGTTTTCTTTTGAAGATGGAGAATATATTAATTGATTTGGCAACGGGACTTACAGAGCTGTAATCAGAGTTCTTGATAGCACGAAGAAAATCATCTGGAAGCACATTCTTTGGTACAAACTCCTGGCAGTACAGCATAATACATGATTATCATTAGCAACCACCTACAACAGTCAACAATTCATGGTCATAGCTAACATGCATTTTCCTATTTTTTATGGTAAAAATTCATGCCCCACTTCCTCAGCTCAGCATATTGAAAAAAGAAAAGGGTTAAAATTTCACCACAAATGTTCTGTATGGAGTCGCATTTGACAGCACAACCGAAGAGCGCACTCGTGTACCATCAGCCAACAAAACCTGAATAACTCAGTCAAAATACAAAAATATAAATTTGAGAAGGCTTGACTACATCAATGAGTGATGTCACACAGAAATTTACCCCGTACACTCTGCCTGGGTCCTCTATCATCAATTCCGACACCTAAACATAATAGAAAAGTTTTACTTTTAAAATGAACAATTCTTAGTATATCAAGGTAAGCAACTTGATGATCCAAAAATAATAAACAAGCAAAGAGCTTGAAGGTCCATAACTGAGTCTATTTAACTACATTCTGGATCAACGTTGAAGGAAAACTAGAACAAATTCAACATAGCATATTCTGTCTTTTCCAATTTACCGACAGAATGGAGAGTCATAAAAGCATCAACTATGAAAACTACAACAATCTCCGTAAACAGGCGCTTTGTTTTCGTTCCAAAGTGTATCACGTGGGAATCTCGATAGAAAGAGAAATCACAAAAACAGGTATGTTTGTGCCATTTTGAAAGAATGAAGAAGCACCGAAGTAATGTCTAAGCCACTGCTGTGAGTCGCCATCTCATTCTTCAACATGAGCACGGTTTGAGACCTGGCTCCTCCCACTGTTTTTTAGGCTCTGCCTTATATATGTGATCGTCAAGGGTAGAAATCGTACGGTATCTCAGTAGCCATTTAGTCAATGCCCAATTTGCATGACACAAAAATTGTAAGGCAGCTAGTGACACTAACAGCTACAGCCTCCGATTGTGAGTAAAATCAACCTCTATGATATTCTTTAGTTAGCAGATCATATTGGTTCATATTTTGCCATTACTAAAAGAAAGACTGTAGATCATGGACATTTAGTCTTAGTAAACTGTTACAAACCAATATATCATAAAAGGTGGTCAAATAAGGGAATAATAAGAAAAACAGTGCATGATCCTATCAATATTCAAGAGAGAGGAAGAGATATTGCCTAAGAGCAAATATAAGACAGTAGACGAAATTGATCTCTTATCCAAATTAGCTAAATGAGCATCAACAGAGCAAACAATAGTCACATCACAGTGACTTAAAAGGGATTTTGACAGGGAGTCATCAGAAGAGGGGAAAAATCAAGTCCCTTAATAATCAACTAAAAAAAGTTAAAGTTGTATATGTACTTTTTCAACTACACGATCACAGGGACTTACAAAGGATTTTGACAATGGAGTCATCAGAAGATGGGGAAAATCAAGTCCCTTAACGATCACCTAAAACAACGTTAACTGGAGTAAACTGATGCCTAAGAAAAATCAGGACCTTGATCAAGAGTGATTGTAAAACCCTAAAATGTAGTTCCCTGTCAATTGTGGTTCCTTGGTTACCGCATAGTAGTTGAAGTATAGACTTCAAGTTGACAAGGTTTGAACATTTAGGACCTAAGTGGAAACAAGATTAAGTAGTTTGTTATCTAGAGTCTAGTGTATATTGTGGTCTTCACCTGGAAGATCTAGGGGTAATCACTAGGCACATGGTGCTGCAAGAAAAACACTGAGAAAATTAGACACCTGAATCTGCTGTATCAAGCTCCCTCATCCTTTTAGGAACTGACTCTAATATGTTGGTAGAAACTTAGAATGTAGACGTGACAAAAAGATGCTGCAAGCAGTTTACAACTAATAGGCTCAACTATGTGTTGTCCATGCTCTTCGATCACATTATTACATTCTGGCTTACATGTCCTTTCTCCCTTTTCGTCCATAGACCCAAACAAATATATAAATAACCAGCCAAATGATAAGCTGGCATCAAAGATCATCTACACTCAACTTCATCTGAATGTTAAGTTCAAAATTTCTAATTTATACACGAGGATATGTGCACTTTATATAAAATAACTTAGTGTACATTTGTTTTTCAATAACATTTGTTTTTCAATATATTTAAGGAGATGTGCAAACGAACATGATAGTTTGCACATACTTACTTCGGCTTCTGTCACTATGGTAGCACCAGCTTCTTTAGCTGCTCTGCTAATGGCCAGAGAAACAGAACCCATCCCACCTTGAACATACCTAAAAATTGTATCATTTAAGAAGTGAGAGTAGATAACATGATAATTCATGCAGGTGATGCTGAGAATAGAATAGTGAATTTTAAAAGTAGGCAGGTCAATGTAAATCAAATTTTATAAGAAATGTCTAATTATTAAATACTTAAAATGATACATGCACTTCATACAAGATCAACCTTAACTACCTATTTGGGATCTTACCCCCTCTCTAATGACAATGTCATGTGAAACTTAAAACTAATAATAGCACAAACATGCACGATAATACTAGTACTCTGTATTCCCTTGTATCATCTTCAAGCAGATACTTACGACCAAATTCCACGGTCACCATCAGTTTCTCCCATCACGTGATGTAGTAAAACATATCCACTCCCAGGTGTATTGGGACTACCCTAAGATACAAAAAGGGACCAATCTCATTACTAAATAAAAGATAAAAAACAATGAAGTTTCATAATACAGATACAGCACTATGTTCGTAATTGATCCTAAAAATGCATAAAAATAATGTACATGATGACCATCAATGTATGCCTCAGTGACCAATAAAATATGGAACAAGGTCAGGAAGAACATTAGTGCAAGCCACTTGAATAGTAACAGAATAAGAGGAAGAATCTACAAAATCTGTCGTTGACAGTAGTGTTCCGAAGAATCTTCAATATGCAGACTGACTTGAAAAGACAATTCCTATTTCCCTTTTAGATAAATATATATATATATATATTTTTTTTTGACATAATACCAACGTTTAACGTAAAAGTCCTCCAAATCTGGTTCACTCTGCTGGTGCATAACCTATCTGCTGCATTTCCCCAATAAGCAAAAGTTACTGAAAGAACTCATGCAACCCCTATACCATATCCGTTATCTGCAGTATATATGAATTGTTTATAGCAACTTTAGTAGCTACTATCTTGCCATACAGACTAGAGCATTTTGGTTCAGGCCACAATATTTTGCCAAATCTGAGCCTTGCACTTTTTGTGATCTCAAAGCCAGCTTTCCGTGGTAATTCCCGAAGGAAGTAAACCACGAGGTCTCGCGCCCTAGACCGGGGACTCAAAGAATGTAATTCCCGAAGGAAGTAAAACACGAGGTCTAGCGCCCTAGACCGGGGAAATAAAAGCAAAAGAAAATAAAAGGGGCTAATAGTATATATGTAAAAAATTGCAATTTTGAATTTCTATCTTCTATATGTTTCATTTGCACCCGCCATCACCTATGGATACTAGACGAGGGCACCAAGCTCAAGACAAAAATATTGCTAAATGCAGAATGAAAAAATAAAAAAAAATAAAAAAATGTTATTTATGTAATTATGAGGGACCTATGATAACTGTGCCAACTCAAGTCAGATAGTCATTCCCACTAGTTCGATGTTATAGATACTCCTAAGGGCTGGTGTTGCTTCTCGTTAACCCCTCATATTTTGGTTCTGTAAATTTTGATCAACACCACCACCACCTTATTGAATGTCTAAAATTTCTTTGGCATTTCTGCTGAAGGCATAAACTTTGGAAAGCAACCTTGAATTTTCACACCAAAATTAGTTCCTGTTCACTCTCCGGGAAAATTTAATGTAATAACTGAAGGGTGATAAGAATTATAAGACACATCAGACATCTTAGCAATTGCATCAAATACAACCAAGATTATTACTGAAACACGAAATAACTGCAACCTTTCATTTATAGAACAATGAAAAATTCTTGGATGGGTTGTCATTCCCCTGTACAATACAGCGTTACCGTTGCATATGAAATTACAAAAACAGAATCCCATGGGATCCTAGGTAAAATGATATCTTTCAGTAACAACAATCCTACATGTGTTAACATCAGAGATCATAATATGATAAGGAAATATAGTTCTCACTGTGCTTCCTATTACAGCATCTGTTGCAAGTGTTGCCTTCAAGACATCATTCTGTCAATTATGAAGTCAAGAAATAGAAAACTTTTCAGTAAGTGACATTTAAAGAAATAAAGTTACAAATTGTAATATTTTAAATAATAACGATGATGCCGACGATGCAAATAATACATGGCGCAAAGCTCTCTAAAACATTTAAAAACAATGCAATTTAATGGGAAAATCCAACAGGTCCAAATCAAACTGTTTTTGATGCATTACTTAAATATTAATTACTAAAGATATGCATTTAAATGAACACTGGATATATTTTAGTTCTGCTGGGAAAACAGGAGGAAGAGATGATAGGCCAGGAACACTTGCTAAAAGCATCTGCAACCCAGCCACACTGTGAGTTAGCTGACATAGCAGTTTAAACTCATCCTACTATTACAGCATTAAACCTATCTAGAAAACCATGCAAAGATCAGCTCATGATTCAGTTTTCCATTTCCTTCCCACAACTTTTTCCAGGTTAACAGCAATTATTGTGTATAAAATATACATAAGAGATTTGATGTTTGCCAAAAAGACCTGTTGCAGCATATCGTCCATTGAGAAACCGTTGGAGCTTTGACAAGACAGTCGAGGAAAAAATAGTCCGACATGAATGTGAGAGAAATACAAATAGAAGAAAAGATAGAAGAGTCGACAAAAGAAAATATAGCCAACAAACCAACAGGTAAAGTTTGTGATACACGAAGAAATATTCTTTAAAGCTTTCAGTTTCTTCATACTTGATAATTGAATAATTTGAGCTGAATTATTTTCAAATTTAAAGAATACAGGATAAAGATCATGATCATTCAGAAATACAGAAACACGTACTTCCATAGACACACTATCATGGCAATGTATAATTCAAATTTATGTGGAATAACAATCGTGTTATTACCTCAAACCAGTTATTTAAAACCACTGAAGCAGGGGACAGTAATAGGTCCATGAAATCCCTGAAAAGTTCAATGAACGTGAGCAAAGAACCGGTGGGATAGTTGGTAGAAGTCTGTCTCTATTTGAGCTGAAACAAATACCTAAGGGGGATATTGTCTCTCATAATTAGCAAGATAAGAGACCAATTAACAAAATGCAACTAAGATATATCCAACTTAGAAGACAAAATGAACTCTTACACCATCTCCTTTTGCCCCAAGACAAGTGCTCGTCGCAGACAATGAGCCCAAAAAACAGACTTCTGTAATTTACTCTTCATCCGGGCATTAAAAGATGAGATTCCCTGCAATGTTTCAGGTGTAGACGAATCCAAAAGCGGATCCATGAATTTACAGAAGTTCTCTAACTGATTCTCGTACCTATATATGAGAACCAAGTGCAGAAATAATAATAATAAGGGAGAGAAAAAGATATGCCAATTGTATTTCATCGAATTATTTTGTACCAGGAAAGAAACAATTCGACAAAAACTTGAATCACAAAATTTTCTCATTTTGTTTGTTCACATCACCAGTTCAACCATATTATTTATGCACCAACATCATAAACTATTTGAGAATGGCCTAAATCATATGCACATTTCAAAACCTAGCAATGAATATATGATAGAACCAAAATCAATTTAATCGGAGTTCAGGCCTATGTGTGATACTTTCCACAACCACTTTCAATTGCTTCACGGAATAATTTGAGCTTAAAATTGGTCTTCAGAAACAGAACGAGTCCCATTACAATTCAATTCTACTATTACCCAAATCCAAGGCCCCCATATTAATGGGTTGTTTTGCAAGGTGGCTTAACATAATTAAATAAGAAAAATAAGCTAAAATATAGACCATTATACTGTGCACTCCAGTCTAGTACTTTGTATCAAACATGCTCTAAAACCTATTGCTTTCCTAAAATTATTTTCAGAGAGCTCATTTCACTCGTCACACCGTTGCATTTTTCAATTGATTAAAGATATTGTCAACAATCTCAACATTTATCCAACCCATTTCTGTTTCCTATCTCCTCACAAGTTTTTCCTACATCTAGTTTTATAGGTTGTGCTAAATAGAATGACATTAACACCGTTAGATTACTCAAGACCAAGTCTTTCCATTTTATGGTTTACCATTTCATAGAATAAAAAATGAAGAATACAAACGCTTCATACAGAAAAAAACAAGATGCGATTGCTGACCTAGGATAAGCCTCAGCATCGCGTTTCGAGAACTTCGATATCTCCGAATAATTAAGCTCCTTATCAGGACCAAGCAGAAGGTAGCGTCCATCAAGACAGGGAGTGAATGACGATGGACTCCTCTTCAACATCTTCAATCCATGCCTCTTCAACTCCAATTCCCTTTGTCATAAAAAACACTAATGAATCAAAACGTGAACTTAACAACAAATTCATCAATCATGTGTCTGAGCGTGATTCAGTTAACGAGTGTATATGAACAGAAAGAGACTTGATAAGTGCAGGGCGAAGGAGGCTCTGGAGGTAGCTACATCGGGAAAACTTGTAGCCAGGGACGAGTTCTTCAGTGACGGCAGCGCCGCCGATGACGTGGCGGCGCTCGAGGACCGCGACGGACAAGCCTGATCGGGCGAGGTAGGCGGCGGCTGTGAGGCCGTTGTGGCCGCCCCCGATGACCAGCGCGTCCCATTTCTTCGCCGTTAATGAGCGTCCACCAGTGACGCTACAGAGATTCCTTGTTTGTTGTCGCCACATTATGTCGTAGTGACAACTGACGAGTTAGTGAAGTTTAATTGGAGTTGAAACCATTTTCCCGGGAAAGAAAAAAGAATAATGAAAAAAGAATATTAAAATTCTTGCCAGAATTAACAATTTTTAATCACATATTTCATCAATATTTATCAAAATTTACTAAGAATTTGATTTTTTTTTATGGGATTGACATTCTGTCTTCTCATGTATTCATAATATAATTGAAAATAATGAAAATGACATGTGAAAAATCTGCTTTGTCCATACATAACTCAACTTCTATAAGAGTTGTCGTACACTCGAGAAATCGAGCTGCAAGTCTCAAAATGTCCATCCTCTACGAACCACAAAACATGCTCTTCCGTCAAACTTTAGTCTTCTTCATCTTGCACTTTGGTTGAACAAGAACATAACAGAGTTAGTCGAAATTAGAGCATGAATTTAGGCCTTGTTTGGTAAAAATTGTCAAACAAAAAACAATGGTCTTTTGAACCGTTGGGCAGCCATTGTTGACTGTGTGGTCTCACAGGTGGGATCATCTCTTTGAAAAAAACCGTCAATTTTCTCCTTAAAAGCTACTTATAAATTTTACCAGACAAGCTCTTAGTATTAGTTGACATAATTTTTTTTCTTATTTTTTTTAAACATATTGTGTTCCTCTCACGGAGCGACAATTGAAAAAGAGTGAGATTCTATACATATTATTTTTGAAGACGTCTCTCGTTTCGTAACAAATGTGGTAGTTAGGATATTTTAATGATATATTTGCAACATCATAGATTCAGAATTCTATAATTCATATTTTTCAAGTGAGATTCTATACATATTCTTTTTGAAGACGTCTCTCCTTTCGTAACAAATGTGGTAGTTAGGATATTTTAAT
>CAIGRF010283825.1:0-18262 GCA_903798235.1 Fraxinus ornus | reverse complement strand
TGACAAAAGAATCAATAGTAATCCCTTCAAGATTTCCTCTTTTTACATGCCCAGATATCATACTAACTGTAACAATACTTCTCTCAGACATTCTATCAAACAACACATCAGCAGCATAACTAATTAAAGTAACAAAACCCACGTAAAAACTCAAAAGACTGTCAATATATTCACATTACAATCCAGCCAAGCTTTACAATATAACAGTGCATTGACTTACCCTCACGAAAAGGAGCTTTGTTACAAGCTTTAATAAAAAAGCAGTGAACGGCATGAAAAATTCGCTACGCACACAGCGTCTCCGTATTTTTTTTTTTCTTTCTTAAGGTGAAGAAGATAGACTTTCTAATCTTCAAATAGAAAAAAATGCATATGCTTCAATTCTTGAATTTACTGATTAAATGCACCATCCATGTTATCACCACCATGTTCTTTATCCCACCATGTCTTCATCCCTACTTTTTCTGCAACCAATGCTTGATCCACAATTTTTCCCCATTCCTGCTACCTGTCCTTGCCCTTCGAAGCTTGTTTGCTCCCTACTTCTTTTGCAACCAATGCTTGATCCACAATTTTCCCCCATTCTTGCTACATGTCCTTGCCCTTCGAAGCTTGTTTGCTGCCAAATCAACAACTCACAAAATAATTAGCAGAAGTCACCATGCTAGATGGAGACACAGCCTGTGTCTCCATCTAGAACGGAGACATGCCGTGTCTCCGCTTTTGACACACAATATCTGTTGAGAAAAATACCAACACACGCTAACGAGCCACTACACTTAAATTGCATATGGTGCAATATAAGTTCATGGCATTAACAACCAAAAGTACACACTGGAATGACCCCAGTATATATTGTAAATTAGGAATTAGGAGTTGCAAAAGTGACAAACCAATTCTAATATACATTAATAAACATATTAAACTCATGTAATCTAGACCAATAACAAATTAGATACTAATTATTATATGGAAAGAAGAATATTTTCAAGACCCATATTTTCATGCAGGTGGAAGATATATGGGGATTTCAGTTGCACCCAAGATAAAGAAGAAATCAATCTTTTTTCTGGGTGAAGCAAAGGCATGGAGAATTTAAATTGAATTGGGATGGGGCATGTGAGGGGAACCTGAATGCTTATCGCGTATGGGCACCATTAGAGATTGTAATGAGAACCTTGTGATAGCACTCTATGAACTTTACGGGGTATGAACAAATTTAAAGGCTGAACATTGTTCAATAAAATCAGGGATTAAAATTTGTTCTCAAAGGAATATCTCCCAACTTTGGATAGAATTGGACTTGATTATGGCATTGGAATTCATCAAAAAGAGCTGAAAAGAGTAGGATATAGGATTTATTGAAGTTTTTTTCGGTGCGTTTCTCCCATGTATTGCACAAGGCAAATATGGCTGCTGATTTCCTTAGCAAATGAAGGTATCCAAGCTCAACATTTGGTAGAAATCTTACCAAATAATATTTTAGGAAAGCTAAATGCCATTCATGGTAACACCGGTTGCAAGTTCTAATTTATTCATGTAATGGAGGGAGTCTCTCCATGTTTAGCTTTTCTAAGTCTATATTACTCGTACCAAATGTAGTTTTGGGGGCCAATCAGGAACATCCCCTCCTATTTGCACGTTAAATTTATATCAATAGACATGGTAGGATTTATGAGTATTGCCAAAAACTCCAGCCCTAGGTCTAGGTGGAGACATAAAACTCCAATCTAGGTTCAGATGGTGTTTAACAGAGAAAGGAACACATATTTTCTATAACCATGTTTTAGTAGCTGAAAAAACAAGAGTCATTCATTAACCACTTATCTGGTGATTAAGATATTGAGAATACGAAAACATACATACATATTGCTTTAGATTTTAGATTAGAAAAAGTGAATTAGAACTGCAGATAACAAAGGAATCTCTAGTACCTTGAGGGATGCTGTATCATCCCCACCTCCGGATTTCGTAAATTTTTCATAAGAGTCCCTGAAGGCACAAGCCTGATAATAGTGTGAAAGTATTCATTAGCACCACCATTTTTCTCAAAGTCTTAATCTTATGCAGATGTCAGTGTTCCACATATACAATTTCCGAAAGACTAATAATGTAAAGGTCTGTTTCATCAAGCTTCATGAATTTCCTATCCCCATAGTTTGTTTCTTTTTTAAACATCAGAGGCATTTCTGACACAAAAAATCTATCTGGACCTATTCCTCAAGAGCTTGGATGACACAAAAAATCTATTTGGACCTATTCTTCAAGAGCTTGGAGGACTGAAGACCGTTGCAATCCTTGATTTGTCTTACAATAAATTGAAACTCAAATCTGTATCAGCACTGAAAGTCTTAGCCAACAAATTCCCTTCTCATGATTCAGTTGCCTCCGTCCACAACGGAGGCACAGCTCGTGCCTCCGTTGCGGACGGAGGCACGGACAATGGAGGCAGCTCGTGCCTCCGTTGCGCATGGAGGCACCGACTGCCTCTGTGCGCAACGGAGGCAGCGACCTGTGGCAAGCGTCCTTGTTTTGCTCCTCAAGATCCACACCATCAAAATCGTGTGCTGGTACGCATTTCTACATTCTTCTCCATTTCCAAAACCTCCATACCTGTATGGTTGTGAAGTTGAATCTTATTGGTGATTGCACTGTTTTTCTAATTGGGAAAAATTCATTTTTGGTACTTTCAGTCAAGACTTGCGAAGAAGAATGGCGTGAAAAAATGGTGGTAGGAAAAAAAAAATAAAAATAAAAAAATTTCAAGACGATGGGATATGGCGACACGTGGAGGTGAATGTTTAGCCTCTTTTATATTATAGGGATGTATCATGGCATATTTGTAATTCCATGTATTATCAGTTAGAAAATCCGATAGTAAAAGCTCTGTAGATAAACTCCATTTTGTCACAAATTTGGGACAAAATGAAAAGTGGGCGTTTCCATGGCAAAAGAGCATCGAGAGTTGTTTGCCCATGTTGTCTCTAATTTTAAATATCAGCGTCTTTACTAGTTTAACGATTCCACATGTAAGTTTTATATATATATATATATATATATAGGCACTGTGAAAAATAATTGATGAATGGCTTGGGAAGGTGAATACTGATTCTCACAGCGTGTGGATAGAAATAGAGTTTGACCAATTTATATATAAATAATTATAAATTTTGTCAAACATGCACTTAAATCTTGTTTAACCTTGGTTGTTGCCCAATGATACAGCAAGATATCACCAATTTTCGATTTGGAAGCATTGTAATGGTCACATAAAACTCATAATCCACAAGATTTGCGCCCATCTTTGTAGAAATTGCACTATGCAAGGGGTGGCAATGGGCCGAGCCGAGCCGGCTCGTGCTCGCTCGTGGCTTGTTGCCCACGAGCCGAGCTTCGGCTCGGCTCGTGGGGCATTGGACGAGCNGTAGGAAGATGATTTGTGGTATTTGTATATTGAATCTGATGTTTTCTATCCAAAACACTCAAATAAGATGAATGTAGAATGTAGTATTCAATAGATCTCTCACAGATAAAGCTCTCTCAATTATCAATCTTGAGAAATTCATTCGAACGTGTTCTGATATTTATAGGTAAGTCAAGAAAATTATGGGCAAGTAAAAAGCCTTTAAAATGCGAAAATAAAGTTTCCTGTATAAATCAGTCGTTCGAGCGAGATGCTAGCGACAGTCGAGCGAGATGTTGTCGCTCGAGCGAAGGAGGGGTGACGGTTTAGCGACAGTGTTTCTATTTTTGTAGCTCAAGCCATAACCGGCGACAATCCGGCGAAAAATTTGCGCCGTTTTCTCCTTCGTTCTAAACTCGAAACCCTAGTCCTATTCAACTAACTTTTGACCTATTTGCACATTACTCCTTGAACTTTCATCAACTATTAATTTAAGTCCTTTTGTCTACAGAATAAGCCAATTACAAAATCAACTAAAACCTAACAAAATCTAATATCAAAATTTATAGTAAGCAAACAATATTTGGAGTGACTAGTCGATAAAATTGATGGAAATGTAGTGTTTTCTCGATCCAAGGAGATTCAATAGTGAAATCTCGAAGATAGTCGCATTCGCCGTTTGAGAGTAAAAGTTCAATTTTACCAAAAATTTAGACTCAATGTATGAAATTACACAACTAAAAACAACAAACCACTAATTAATTATTTCTAGATAATTATGTCAAACAATCAAATTAATCATACAGTATATCAAAAGCAAGAATGTAATGAGCACCAAGAATGATAACAGAGAAAACTTTTCACGAAGAGTAAAAAATTTCAGTTACTTTGCCAATCAAAACCCGACTAATCCTTAGTTTCCTCTGACATTCTTTTTGTAATCACTTTGGCCCTCTTGGACTGCGTGCTTTTCGTACCAACTCGTGATCCCTAGTATCATATATCTCCTATATACCTTCAAGAACGAACCTTGTTCTTCCACGTTGGAACTCGTAGCGTCTCTTCCCAAAATTTCAAAACTCTGAAGACTAATTGGTGAATGTAGGTTTTGGTGTTTGATCAATACTCTTATGTGTTTTGATCTGCGATTTAATGTGAAGGTTTATAGCTTGATCAACAAATCCAAGTTTTGATGAATCTATGAATCAAATAATATGGTGGTTGAATCTTAAAATTAATGAAGATGTTTTGAATCTTCAAACAAATGATTTCTATGGAATAATTATGATTCAACATACTTTGTGATTTTCATAGAGTTAGATATATATATAGGTGAAATTGTTTGGGATCAAAAGAAACTCAAAATCAAGAGTTTGAAGCAAAATAGTTAACTTGATATGTGACCTGCTGCTCGAGCGCTAGGCCAGCGGCAGAGGTTCTACTTTTGCCATTCGAGTGCTTACTGGGCGGCATGCTAGTGTAACAGTGTTCTTCTCGATATCAACTTCTTGAAGTCCAAATCTTGTTCTTCTTCTTGAATTTCTTTGATTTTTTTAGACTCTATCAACCCCAAACTATTTTTTTACAATAACTTGGACTTCACTATACATATTTTGACTTTGATTACAACTTGATTAGTTTCTAATACAATTAAACAAAAATATGGTTTTGATTTAGAAAATTGCCAATTACAATTTTAGAATTAGTAATCTCCTTCTTTGATATTCCGTAACAAAATCATTTATTTCAAAGTTAAAAATCCAATACACTCTACCCAATAAACTCGTTTTCCAAATTTTTATTCAACAACTTGTCAACCTATTTCTTGAAACACATGGCAACAAAAATACCATGTGAAACTTAAGAGGAAAATGACAATAAATAAAATTATATAACTAAGTTATAAAACAATAAATACTAAAGCATGCAATATTATGTGATTTACTAACTCAGCAATATCAATAATAAAATTCCATTAGAAACATCTTTATGACTCTCCCAAAATCAAATTTCTTTTTTAAATTCTCTCCCTAACTCAAGTCCTTCTCTCTTAGCTCATATACTCAACTCCCTGAAATAAATACTAATCTCTCCCTCTTTCTATCATTAATAACAAAGAAAAGACCAGTAATAGTCATGAAAAACACTAGAGGAATGAGTTAAAAAATATGCATATGTATGATTATGGAAAACATGTGATAAGAGAAAAAAAAAAAACCTTCATTTTGAGACTAACTTATTATTATTATTATTTCATAGATTTTTAAATATATCATCATGAACAATTATTTGCTTACTAATACAATTATAATTCATAAATAATAAAGTTTTCCCACATAATTTATTTTAAACCTAAATGGAGTAGATTTTACAAACTACATGTGTAAAAAGTGACACCAAACTCTTGTAAGCAAGTCTTCAAATTTTAAATCAACGAAAAAGGACATGCATAAAATAACTGGTGAATGAATATTTTCCTAGAAGTATAGAGTCAAAACCAATGCTACTAAAATCTTTTAAAATAAAAAGCTCGTATTGGTTTTTCAATGTATAAATTTTCTTTCTCCCCCTGATGCGTGCGCACGTGCACACATACGCGCGCATATACACACACACACACACACACACATTTTTTTTTATTTATGTCTTATGTGCAATCTCTTATCCATTAAGCGATTAAGATACCACTTGTAACGAATTTTGGGCTGATGATTTCAAGTCAGATAACTATAGGGCATCATGTTATGAGAAACTCCTTAGGTTTAATTGCTCAAGTTAGGTTCTGAAAAAAAATATAAGATGTATTTCACTTTTTCATATATCTCAATTTTTGAATCACTAACATCTTTTTCTTTTATGGGGAATATATAAGAGTTTAGGTCAATCTAGTTTAAGGTCATTTCATATTCAAAGTCAATTCACCATACAGATGATCACCATTAAAAAGTTCAAATATACTGTCGATACCCACTCATAAGAGTCTAATGTATGCAGTGCATAAAATACATGTAATAACGTATACCAAGTATTCCAAACAAGTTCTAAACAAATTAATAGAAATTTAATTTACCATACATAAGCCTTACTAATACTTGATAACAAAATAACATGTCCAATAAAAAAATTCCCTTTTTATTTTTAATTTTTAATTTTTTAAGTTAGGAATAAAATAAAACTTCCTAATTTACAAAGAACATATGTGTATTCACAAATATATAAAAATCATGAATAATGTAGATGCATGCACCAAAATATCTACTCATTGTGTAGACCATCACTTTTGCCTTCAAGAGTACCATGATTAGATTTATAATCTCTCAGACCACTCTCCTTAACCCAGACTTTTCTAGAAGCAGAGTTAATTTTAGTTAACTGTGTTGTCAGCTCAGTCAAGTGACTAACCTGATTAGTAAGGAAGTCAACTTGACTAGATATAATCTAACTTTTATTCATATTCAAAAGTTTGTGACACCTAAGCCTTGTGTGTCCTACTCACCATAATTGTGACATGTAGGTATAAACCTAGGTCCAAATCTACGTGGTTACTACATTGATTTCGGAGCTACTTGGCCCTACGATGTCTAGTAGGCCTCTATTCTGAGATACCTTTGCTCATGGGTTCAGGATTTGCAACATACCTAGGCTAATTAGCGAAAAGGACAAAAAGTGGTCTTGGAAGTACCGACATTATTATGATCAAGTGGCTCACTCTTAACTATAGATGTGAATGACATATATTTATCTGTTTCATCAGGAATGGACTTCTCACTTTGATTAAATGAGTTAGACTCATCATCAGTGAGAGTATCATTCCTAGCCTTGCCTTGCCTTGGGTCTTTTATAATTAGGACACCCATATTTAACGTTGTTGACCTATGGTCGATCTAATGTTTTGGTTAAAACAAGCAAAGTATTTTTGTCTCTAACAGATGTATTTGAGTCTTCATTGTTACATGTTACGAACTTGATCAAATCGTAGATAAAATAATTGCTACCAAAGGACGTGAATGTGAGAATCAAGAAAGCTCAAGATGGAAATCGAGCATTCACAATCGAGCTTGGAAATCAAGCACTCGCGCCAAAACAATCGGAGACAAATCGAGCACTTGCGTCAAATTCAAAATCGAGCTACAAATCGTGCATTCATGCCAAACCAATCGAAGATATTAGAACTATATGTTTAAACTCACTTGTGAAGGTAAAATACTTTAATCCTTAGCAATGACTCATTGAAAGCTCAAGTGATGAATTTTTATGCATGATAAAAACTTACTTCGTAAAGCATTTGCACAAATATTATTTTTCAAATGCAAGAATTTCATCTTAATCTTCATTCCTACTAGCATCACTTACCATGAAAAAACAAGTAAAAATGTCATGCAAAAGCCTACCTTAAAATCAAACAGACATCCGGTTCATCTCCAACGGTCGAATTTTCGACCTTCTGATTTCGACAAAGTAATGTCTATTTAGTCGTCGGTACTATTTCGGACATCAAGATGATTGTCCGGTTCGATAGTGAATTTCACGTTTTCAACTACTATAAATACTAACTCACTTGCCATCCATTATAACAAATTAAGAGCATTTAACGGAGATTCCTTTGAGCAAAATTGTATTGATTTCTCATATCATTTATTATTATCAATCATTTTAGTTTTGAAAAACTTTTGATCAAATTAACTTTTGAAAATCATTCTACACATCAAAGTTTTTCATACCTAACACTTGACCTTCATTCATTACTATTTATTAAAGTATTAGCATATTTCTCTCTTGGTACTTAATTGTGATCATATTATTTATTAAGAGAGAATTTTCAATTTGTAAAGTCAATTTTCTTTAAACTTGTGGATCGTGTTGAGATCCCTTAAAGCTCAACGTTGTATAAGGATCGGCGCTCCTTATTTGTAAGTCACTGAAACCTTTGTAAAGGGTTGGATTGCACCGCAAGTCAATCAATATAGTGTAATAGACCTTGCTCACGGAGGACATAGATCATTGTGTGTGATCAAACTTTCATAATTATATCATTTTCAGTCTCTATCCCTCTTTACTTATCGCTTTCATATTCGTGCTTATAATTTGAAGTAATCTATGTAGTTTTTACGTGCTTGATTTTAGATTGATTTTTCGAAAAACTTTTATAAACCAATTCATCCCCTTCTTGGTTAGCTATTCTTGGGCTATCAAACATGGTATCAGAGCAAGGTGCTCATTTTAAAATTAAGATTTTACACTCTCGAGCAATGACTAACCACAACAATCTTCAAAATCTCGAGGGACATTCCACAAATCGACCTCCTTTCTTTGATGACACACATTATAATTATTAAACAGTTAGAATGGTAATTTACATTCAATCAATTGATTATAATGTTTGGGAAGTCATTGAATATGGTCCTTATGTGCCTACCAAGATTATTAAAGTTGAAGGAAAACCTGATCAATCTAGTCCTAAACCTAGAGAGGAATATGATGAAGATGGTAAAAGAAAATTGTCCTTGAATGTTAGAGCCAAAAACCTACTTTATTGTTCCTTAGATAGAAATAAGTTTAATTGTATTAGCACATGTGACTCCGCATATGATATATGACATGCTTTAGAAGTCATTCATGTTGGCACTAGAAAGATAAAAGAAACCAAGATTAATCTCTTGGTCAAAGAATATTAAAATTTCTTTACAAAGCAAGACGAACCCATCGTTGATATGATTACTCGCTTCACCGATATTGTTAATGGCCTCAAGGCCTTTGATCGTAAATTTACTAACGGTGAGCTTGTAAGTAAAATGTTTAGGTCGCTTTCGAAAGATTGGAGCTCATTAAGGATGTTGATAGAAAACACCAAAGATATCAACTCTTATCCTTTGGAGGAACTCCATGGATCTTTGATGACATACAAACTCAATAACGCCGAAACCAAGGAGAAGATGAGGAAAAGCAAGGAAGAATAAAAAGAGCCTCCTAGGCATCAAGTTTCTTTCAAATAGGCAATTGAAGAAAGAACTACAAGTGAACATATGAGTGATAAAGAGGTTGATGATCTTGTGCTTCTTGTCGAAAATGGAAATGCTTTCAAAATAATCAAAACTTTTAGAAGAAAGAAGAAAAGAGTGAAGAAAGAAGCAAGAAAATTATTTGTTATGATTGTGACAAACCCGATAACAAGAGAACCGATTGTCTAAACAAAAAGAGAAAATTCAAGAAAAAGACACTCCAAGCAACATGGTATGAAAGCGATGATGATCGCGATGAAAATGAAAGTCAATAAGAGATTGCTAACATGCGTCTCATGGCATTCGATGATGAGGTACCGAAGAAGATGATGAGCAATTATTTCTTCGATAGTGGGTGTTCAAAGCACAGGACCGAAGATAGAACTTTACTATCAAGTTTCAAAAACAGGATGGAGATCACATTTGGAGACAATGTATACGGAAAATCATCGGAATTGGGAACATCGGTAATCATCTCTACCCTTCCATTGAGAATGTACTATTTATAGATAACCTCAAACATAATTAACTTAGTATTAGTCAATTATGTGATAAATACTATCATATTAAATTTGATTCTTCTAAATCTCTTATTGAGGATGATACATCTAAAGAGACAATGCAAAGGGAAAATCATAGGAATGGGAACATTGGTAATCGTCTCTCCCCTTCCATTGAGAATGTACTATTGATAGATAACCCCAAACATAATTTACTCAGTACTAGTCAATTATGTGATAAAGACTATCATATTAAATTCGATTATTCTAAATGTCTCATTAAGGATGATACATCTAAAGAGGTATTGTTTATAGAAAGCCAAGTAAAGATGTTTATATAATAAATATGGATTTTGAAAATGATGAAAAATGTTTAGTAAAGAGGATACTTGGCTACGTCATAGGAGATTAGGTCATGTTGGCATGGATCTTCGTTCAAAAATCTTCAAAAATCGTTTTGTCAAAGGTTTACCAAGTTTAAAGTTTGAAAAAGATAAAATTTACAATGCATGTCAATTGGTAAACTAGAAAAAACTTCATTTAAACCCAAATTACACTCATCAACTACAAAATCACTTCAATTACTCCACATCGATCTTTTTGGA
Source organism: Fraxinus ornus (assembly GCA_903798235.1). Taxonomy (NCBI): domain Eukaryota; kingdom Viridiplantae; phylum Streptophyta; class Magnoliopsida; order Lamiales; family Oleaceae; genus Fraxinus; species Fraxinus ornus. The sequence continues at coordinate 7,755 of CAIGRF010283825.1, read as the reverse complement.
CCATCGAGAACCGCTAGTTTAGGTGGAAAATACTATGCTTTTGTCATTGTTGATTTCTCTAGATTCACTTGAGTTCTTTTCTTAAGTCTTAAACATGAGGCTCTAAAAACCTTTAAATATTTTTGCAAAAAGGTTCAAAACGAAAAATGATATTCCATTACAATCATTAGAAGTGATCATGGTAGAGAATTTGGTAACCTCGTCTTTGATGGTTTTTGTAATGCAAATGGATATGAACATAATTTCTCGACCCCTAAAACTCCTTAACAAAATTGTGTAGTAGAAATGAAGAATCGCACATTACAAGAAATGGCTAGGACCATAGTAAATGAAAATAGCATGCCAAAATATTTTTGGGCCAAAGTCGTTATATATAATTTTTCATCCCCTAAAACTTCTCAACTAAATGATGTAATAGAAAGGAAGAATCGCACATTGTAAGAATAGGCAGGACCATGCTAAATGAAAATAGCATGCCAAAATATTTTTGGGCCAAAGCTGTAATCGGTGCTTGCTGTATTGTTAATAGATTTTTGATTAGTTGAAAGAAAACCAAAACTTTATATGAACTTAGGAAAAATAGAATTCCTAATATCAGTTATTTAAAAGTCATTGGGTGCAAATGCTTTATCTTGAATACAAAAGAAAACTTGAGAAAATTTGACTCAAAATTTAACATTAGGATTTTTCTAAGATATTCATTGACTAGTAAAGCTTATAGAGTTTTCAACAAAAAATTTCTAGTCGATGAAGAATGTATGCATATCACTTTCGATGAAACTAAGTCTCTTGATCGTGAGAAAGGTATTGATATTGAAGTAGGGTTGGAAACTCCATTCGAATAATTGACTATTCAAGATCAATACAGGGAAAATCCACAAGATGAACAACAAGAAGGAGAGAATGTTCGACAAAGCAAAGAGGAGCCAACCGAAGTCCAAAATGACTTACCTCTACCAAAAGAATGAAGGTTTGTTGATGAGAATGTAAAATGATATATTTTTCATCCCTTTATCCTATGCTTTTGCGATTAATTAATGCTTAACTGTACTCAGTATTTTTATATTTTGATTTAGGTTGCAATTTGATGAACATGGTGGAATTTAGAAAAAAAAAAAAAAGTGAAAAGGACTAAAATGAAAGAATTACAAGGTTTGGGGACTGAATGAAAATACTCAAAAGTCACGATAAAGAAAGAAGTAGATAAAAAAGTCAAATTGATGAAATATAATCAAAGTACTAATCACATATCAACTCCTAGCACAAAAAAAAAAGGTCATGTTTCAGATTTTCAGTTTCAATTTGAAACCCATTTTTGGCATAGGAAACATTTGAACTGGAAAAATTGTAATTCTATATGATTTGTAGCCCTTTACAATATCTTACCAATGCATCTTAAATCTCCTTAATCAGATATCGATAGAAAAAGATATGACAAAAATACTAAAAATTATCCAATAGAAGTAGATAAAGCTATGCGGTCGCATAGCTTTAAAACAATGGGGTTGCATATGTTATCTTAGGAAATTTCAGGGTCAAGTTCAAATTAACTATGCGGTCGTATCCATCTCTACTATGCGGTCACATAGAGCATTTTCGATGCTCGAAATGTAGTTTCCGAATTTGACTCAAATACTTATGGAAACATATTTAAAACGCTTTTTAAACCCTAAAACCATCCAGAAAAGATATAGACGTCCCCATTCCCCTTTTCTCTCTTTTGCTCTTAGAATTATTCATGAGTAGCTAAATTCTTGTACTTGGTTGAATACAACTGAAGTCTCGAAACCAATCCAACTGTGAGATCTAAATTATTTTCGTTATTTAATTCATGTTTTGAGTATTAAATGTTCTTCTACACTTATTTTCATGATTTTTGCATTTAATTGTTAGGAAGCCTACTAGTTTATTATTTGTTGCAATCTATCGATAAGTTAAATATCAAATTCGTAATTTTTTGATCTCTTAATTTATGAAGCAACTAGGGTTTAATGATTTGTTGCTTTAGAAATTATTAAATCTTGGGAAGAACGTTTGACTAGATTAAATACAATCACTTTCGTCGATTTCTTTAATTATTAAGGCACTTACTAGATTAAATCCATAGCGCTTGACTTGGGTTGTTTAGTAATTATGGTTAATTGGATTGCTTGTTTTCTAATTAACTACAATTAATGAGAAATGAGAAAATAATTCCAACGATGAATATTCAAAGTCAGAACTAATATATATGTGCATCTATGATTAATTGTGAAATTACAATGGTGGATGTAGATTTAGACCAAGGTTTGTTTTTTGATTACTTTTGTTATTCATTAGTTGATTTATTTAAAACTATTTGTGTACAATCAAAAGCCCCCAATCATCGTTTACATAGTATACAATTAGATTAATCACTCTTTGTGGGATCGACCCTTACATCCAATAGTACATTTATTTTTAGATGTTAAGGTTTTATTTCTGGTACCGTTTCTGGGAGTGATTTAGTTTTTTTTTGTGCTTCTTATTTGTTTATTTCATTAAAAAGAATCATTAATATTCGATATTTGTGGTTTCGGTAGAATTTTGACTGTGATTGGACTAAGCCTTTTATATTTTGAAGGAAAATGGTATTCTGAGCAACATTATTTTCATCATTTTCTAGGGTTTTAGGCATCTTATTATTTTAGCGTAAAATTTTTGTTCGTTTTTCTTTTACTCTAACTTTCCTTATTTTTCATAATTCGTTAGAGTTTCTTTGATCGTATATGACTGTAACTTGGTCTTCTAATCAAGGTAATTTGGAATAAGATCAAGAAATAGAGAGAACTTCACAGGTTAAGGATTGGCACTCGGTAGAATTTCGAAGAGAACAATCCTGATCATAATCTCCTATTTGCTAGCAATTCTGATTTGGAGGAGAAGGAAGTGATGGTTGGAAATCGAACTTTGAAAGAGATTGCAGCCCCTAATTTTAATCAACAACCATTATGTATAATGTTTCCTACTTTAGATGCTACTACTACATTTGAATTAAAATCTGGACTAGTACATCTCTTGCCCACTTTTCATGGTCATGTAGGTAAAGATCCTCATAAGCATCCGAAAGAGTTTCATGTGGTTCACACGAGCATGAAACCCACTAGAGTGATTGAAGAGCGGATTAAATTAAGAGCCTTTCCATTTTCTTTGAAGGATTCGGCTAAGGATTGGCTCTATTATCTACCCTCTGGAAGTATCACCACATGGAACGAGATGAAGATGTTGTTTTTAGAGAAATATTTTCCAACTTCAAGGGCAGCCAACATTCGAAAAGAAATCTGTAGTGTAAGATAGGACAATAGAGAATTACTACATGTATGCTGGGAGCGCTTTTAGAAGTTATGTACAAGTTGCCTCCATCATCAAATTAGTGAGCAACTTCACATCCAATATTCTATGAGCCCTTCTACCTATTGATAGGAGTATGATTGATGTTGCTAGTTGAGGAGCTTTGGTAGATAAAACTCCTGAGGGTACAAGGAGCTTAATTGCAAACATGGTAGCCAACTCTCAACAATTGGGCAGTAGACTCGACCTTCCTTCTAAACATGTTAATGAGGTAAATATCTCATCCATTGAAAAAAATTGCGAGTCTAACTTCTCTTGTTCGTCAAATGGCTATTGGTAATATGCAAGCAACAAAGGCTTGTGGGATTTGTTCAGTTGTAGGACATCCAACTGATATGTGTCCAAATCTTCAAGAGGAACATATTGAACAAGTTAATGCTTCTGGACGACCACAAAGGAAATATGATCCCTATTTTGAACACATATAACGAGGGTTAGCTATGAAAATCCACAAGTAAATCAGTGCAACTCAAAATTGCCCAAGCTTTCAGCACTATAAGCAGCCATACCCTCCTAGACAACAACCGAACCAAACTTCCAATTTAGGTATGTCATTAGGAGATATTGTTAAGTCCCTTGCCACTAACACTTTGCAATTCCAATATGAGATAAAATACTTCCAACAAGAGGCCCGGGGTCAGTATTCAAAGTTTGGACAATTAGATAGGCTAGATGGCAACTACAATTAGTCGGCTAAAAGTGCAAAGTTCAGGAATATTACCCTCTCAAACAATAGTAAATCCAAGAGAAAATGCAAGTGCAATCATCCCGAGAGGTTGAGATTCCGGTAAAGGCAGCCCCTACATCATCGGAGCAAGAAAAAGGAAAAAATGTCGTTCCAGACACAAATGTCCCAAATGAGAATAAAGTACCAAAGTGTAAGTTTTCACCTCTTTCTGATAATAAACCAGTACCTCATTTTCCTCAAACTTTAGTAGAATCTAGGAAATGTGAACAAAATCAAGATCTATATGAAACTTTTCGTAGATGCTCCACTATTAGACGCTATTAAAAATACCTCGTTATGCTAAATTTATAAAAGAATTGTGCACAATTAAGAGAAAATAGAAACTTAAAGGACGTGAGAATGTAAAAGTTGGGAAGAATGTCTACAATTACTCAAAGAATACTCCCTGCAAAGTGCAAGGATCTAGGTATGTTTACTATCCCTTGTACGATAGGTGACACTAGATTTGAGAAGGCCATGTTAGATTTAGGAGCTTCAATTAATGTCATGCCATATTCTTTATATGTTTATTTGAAACTTGGACCTCTGAATGAAACTGGTGTTATAATCCAACTAGCTGGTAAATCTAATGCCTATCTTAAAGTTGTAGTTGAGGTTGTTCATGTGCAAATTAATGATTTGGTTTTTCTCGCTGTTTTCTATGTGCTTGACATGAAAAATAGTGATCAAACTACGCCTATCCTATTAGGGAGACCATTCTTAAAGATATCCAAAACTAAAATAGATGTTCATAGTGGTATACTTACCATGAAATTTGATGGAGAAATTATTAAATTTAATATTTATGATGCCATGAAATATTCTGAAAATGATAATCCTGTTTATTTTATTGATGTGATTGATCATTTAGCACAAAAAGCTTTTGAACTTGGTGGAAAAGATCGATTGGAAGTTTCCATTAGTAAGCACCCTGAGAAAGAAAATGAGGAAGTGACCATGAATACTGCCTTGCAGGAAATCGTTGCAGCATTGAATAATTTTCCAAAGTTACAGTAGTTAGGTAACATTTTTTATTTTGCATTGCCAATATCTAATGAGAAGCCTTTACCTTTTGTGTTGCAGGCTCATGATGTAGTTGAAATTCAAAGTTCAGCAACTTCTAAGGTGTTCAAGGGTTCAATTTATACTGGTTGAAGAAGGAAGCATTGAGTTGAGTCAATGACAATAAACAAAGACGCTACTTGGGAGGTAACCCAAGGGGAGTTCGTTCCTTTATCTTTTTATTTTTGCATTCATATTATGGTTATTTTTGTCATTTTCTTTGCATTTCATCTTACGTTGAGGACAATGTAAGTTTTAAGTGTGGGGCAGGAGATTTAGATTTAGGTTGTGTTTGAGTTGTTTTCATATTAATGTGAGTTTAAAATTTGAAAAAAAATAAGAAAAAAGTGGTGGTTTTTAAATATTTTTGGTTGTGTATACTATTTACTAGATTCAATTAAGTTTTTGAAGAACTCATAACATGATTGAATAAGTAATCTTTCAACTTATAGTTAATTAGTCTAGCTATTTTCTTTGAGGATTGTAGTAACTGAAGTTTGTAGACAAAAGCTAGTGAGATTTTGAGCCTTTAGACTGACACATCCATATCAGTTTCACTATTTTCTTTCATGAGTGATATTCTTCCATGGATTTGTTTCTCTAGAACTTGCATCTATTCTCTTCAAAGCCATATTGACACATGTATGAATGAACATGATTAATGTTATCTTTGTTATATAAGTTAGCTACCTAACCCAAATAGCATACCTTGTAATTAATTTTTCCTTTTGAACCCTTTTGAGCTTGAGTGCCTTTTCATTTTTGCAAACCCACGTTACAAGCTTTAACCAAGAAAAACAATGTCTTTACCCAAGCTATAAGGCTAGTGAAGTATTGTTCATCATTATGATATGTATGGGTGCACAAGAAATAAGTGTGGGGGTGTATGGAGTTAGGGTAGGGCTATGACTGGTGAATTGGAATATGTTTTTCATTCTCAATTCACAAATTCCATTGTTGCTGTAATAAAAAAAATGTTAAAAGAAAAAAAAATGATGGTTGAAAAAAAAAAGAAGAAGAAATAAATAATGTGATGGGGAAAATGACTTTGATGTTACAAAGTTGTCCATAATTCCTCCTTAAATGCTAAGAAAGTGATTTATTTATGTGGGATAGATGCAAAGTGAAGGAATTGCTAAGTAGAGTGATGTGCTTTCATGTCTTATATATTTGAGCTTGAGTTGATTCATGTTTGCTCCACTAGTTTTGATGGCTGTTGAGCTATATTCCCAAATATTTCCCACCTTGACCCTAAGCCCCGTTACAACCTTTGAAAAGTCTTTTTCGTGTTATGCATGTGGTTTAATTGGTAAAAAATGAGAAGATATGCAAGCATATGACAGATCAGCTCCATTGGAATGAACTTGAACGAAACACATGCCCTCCAACACATGAGAGTCGAGTACTTATTTCTGTGAGGGTCTATGTGTTTGATTTACTCCATCTTCATATGAAAATGCTTGCTAATTAATTATAAGTTGTGTGAGAATATTGGTTCATGATATGTTATGTGTTTTAAAGAATTTGGTTGTTCTATGTTTATGGCTTTACAACCTTAGGTTTTTGAGGAAAGTAAAAATTGAGTTTTGCCCTAGGACGAGCAAAAGCTGAATGTGAGAAAATTTGATGAGAATGTAAAATGCTATATTTTTCATCCCTCCTATGCTTTTGTGATTAATTAATGCCTAAATGTACTTAGTATTTTGATATTTTGATTTAGGTGCAATTTAAAAGAAACAAGTAAAAATGACTAAAATGGAAGAAATACAAAGTTCGGGAGACTGAAATACAAATACTTAGAAGTTACGTTGAACTTCATGATGAGGATATGAGAGTTTTAGGCATCAATCACATGAGGAAAGAATTGAAAGGGATAAAATATAGTCAAAGTACTATCACATATCAACTCCTAGTCGAAAAAGTTATGTTTCGAATTTTTAGTCTCAATTTGAGACTTATTTTGGCATAGGAAACGTTCGAACTGGAAAATTGTATTTCAGGATGATTTTTAGCCCTTTACATTATCTTACCAACTTATCTTGAATCTCCTCAACCAGATTTCAAGAGAAAACGATATGACCAAAATACTAAAAGCTGTCTGGTAGAAGTAGATAAAGTTATGTGACTGCATAGCTTTAAAACAATGCCATCGCATATTTTATTTAAGGAAATTTTAGGGCCAAGTTCAAATCAAATATGTGGTCGCATACAGCATTTCCGATGCACAAAATGTGATTTTCGAATTTGACTCGAACACTTATGGAAACATATTTCAAAACACTTTTTAAACCCTAAAACCGTCTAGAAAAGATACAGACACCCCCATTCCCCCTTTCTCTCTTTTTCTCTTAGAATTATTCATGAGTAGCTAAATTCTTGTACTTGGTTGAAAGAAACTGAAGCCTCGAAACCAATCCAACCGTGAGATCTAAATTGCTTTCATTGTTTAATTCATGTTTTTAGTATTGAATGTTCTTGTGCACTTATTTTCATGATTGTTACTTTGATTGCTAGGAGGTCTACTAGTTTGTTATTCGTTGCAATCTACCGTTAAGTTAAATATCAAATCCGTAATTGTTTAATTTTTTTAACTTGTG
>CAIGRF010283772.1:0-25967 GCA_903798235.1 Fraxinus ornus | reverse complement strand
CTCCTTTCCAACAGCCTTACAACCCTTATATATATATATATATATATATTGCTTGACTATTTTAATAAAATAATTTTACACTTAAATTTATAATTTTTTTCCAATAACTTAGTTATACTAGTCAACATTGGACGTGCGTTGCACATTATTATGAAATACTTTACAAGTATTGTAAATGTGATGTTTGAATATGTGTGAATACTAATTAATTTAAAATTAATGCTATGGAATATATACGCGACAATGAATGTTAAATCATTTATTTAATTTTCAATTAAATGAAAATGGATGACAAATACGATACATGAATTAATGTTATTGTTAATTGATTTAGATTTAATACCAAGAAATATATATGTGACAATGAATGTTAAATCATTTATATTAAGAATGAGTGGTGGACAAGTAAGTGATATTTGTGGATCCCATAAAATGCTTGGATAAAAAAGTAGGTTTGATCGATTATGTATATAAATTAAATAGGTGCCAAACAAGCACTATATCTTTATGTAGAGTCTCCTTGAGGGGGGCGAATGTAGAGTTAATTACTCAAATAGTCACTGAACTTTATCGAAAGTTTCCACCAGGTCACCGAACTTTAAAAACTACGTGGTTAATCACTGAGCTTTCGAAACTGCAACCTTATCCATCACTGAACTTTAAAAATCTCCTCATTCGTCACTAAATTTTGCAAAATATTTCTACGGGTCACTGAAACATGAGATATGTACCATATTGGAAGGCTTTTGTTATTCTATAAGTATTGCTCAATTAAACGACAGGTGTACATTTGTGTTTTTCTCATTTTTCCATAATTTTCAGTTACTAGAATATAATTTCCGAAGAACAATCTTTATCTAGACATCTATATTTCTTAATTTTTGCAATAAGATAGTTTTCCAATGTGTTGGAAAAAATGAGTTGAAAAAAAGAGAGTATTTGACTGACTTTGACATGAGTTTTGAGTGAGATCCGTTTAACTATTTTGGAAGATTAAGATTGATTTGTGTTCTCCTCCGTGAGTACAATGAAATCATGTATTTACTTGCCAAAATTGATGCTCGGGTGAATAAGAAATTAAAGCTCAAAGTATGCCAATTAAAAGGAGTTTGTGTTACTGGGAAAAATAGAAATATGTTTGTCCCACATAAGAAGTAGATGAAAACAAAACCTACTTTAAATATGGTTGCACTTTGGAAGGGTGTAATCATGTGTAGTATAGATGCTTTCTTCACGTGCGCGTGCCGGAGGGGTGCAAATCACGGACCGAAATAAGTTTTAGACTTTGAACTTGTGTGCTAGCACAATCGGCGTACACGAATGTCGGACCGAAATGAGCAAAATTGGCACCTTACAAGTGTTCACGTTTTGCTACATTTTTGTTTTATTCAACTGACATTTCATTTTCTAAAACTGTTGAAACTCCTGTGGTAATTGTCATTTAGTGAATTGACAAGTTACACTCTCAAGAGCCAAGTAGATATATGTATTTTTTTTCCACTTTTCTACACAAGTAGATATATATAACTTATTTTATTTGTTGTGATTAGCAAAAACTGTTATATATTAGTTTTTATTATGTAAAAATATTGTCTACACGGTAAACTGTATATACGATATGTTAGTTGCATATTCGGTAAGTTGCATATACAACAAGTTGCATATCTGGTATGTGTTGTAAATCCGGTATTTAAAAATCGGTATTTGTTCACGTTTATTTTTTCTAACACATACTCTGGTATCTGTTAATTACATGTTCATCTCACCCAAAGAAAATGAAAGAAAATGCGCACACAAGGGAACAGAAGTCGCTTCAGTATATGAAATCACATGCTTCTTTAGTTGAAATAAGAAGGAAAGCTTACTCGAACATCTTATCAACTTATATTTTCAATCCATTGTTCTATCTTTCAGGTCCAAAACAAGATGAATGACCAGGCATTGGTAAACTACCTTCTGCAACTAATTATTTGATTAGGTTTACTGCTTCAGCCATTACTCCAAATTAATGTCTTCCAGGTGCGATGTGAGTATAGCATGGCGAATTTCAATACTGGAGATCGCACGATGAAACCAAAGGGTGGCAGGTAAATCTTTTGTAAGAGTACAAGCAGGGGTGGATCCAACATTGAAGTTCAGTCCGAGCAGACGTTGATCGATCAACGTTGACAATCAGCAATCGTAAGAGCGAGGTTGTTTATTAATATTTAAAACTAAATATATATTATTATGCTAACAATAATATCAAATTCATCAAATGCCCTAATGGTAAGGATTCTATTAGTTTTTAAGTATAATCATGGGTTCGACTTCCCCCTCCTTATTGTCATTAATTTTAGTAAAATTTGTAAAATGGTAAAAATTGGAGAACTAAAAATATATGAATTGCAAGATAAGAAATCGAACTAGAGACATCTCATAAGAATTACAAGCTCTAACCAACTCAACTGAAGGAGACGTTTGAAAATGAAATAAATAACAGTTATATAAGCTAAAAAATTTATCTATTGTCAAAAAAAATGTTCTCGACGGATCCAACACGGACGACCACGAGACCTTGTCGAGTGCTTGATCCGCCCCTGAGTACAAGTCTCGTGCAATATTTGGAAAAGTCTGTAGCTCCATGCTTGGAGCATATGGTTAGGCTAATATTACATTATTGAATTTGTTGTGCTAGTTTAACCAATATTAGAGTAACATCTCATCCATAGAGGGTATCTTCAAATTTAGAGAGTAAAATTTTTTTTATTTATATATACTTCAACAAGGGCTATTTTGGCTCTTTATTTTTTTCTCAACAAACATTTATTGATTTCCTCTCATATTTTATTTTGTATGTCAATGACCAATCAATTCAAATGTGACTTGAATAATTTAATGAAATTGAAATGTGTGGTTTATTAAATGTGATCATTGTAAATTAAGAATAGCGAGCGAGCTTGGCTCTCTAAATTTGAAGATTTAAACTTACTTTATATTTTTAAAAAGTTAAAATAGAGAGTCTCTTGAAACTTATTTTTAAATGTTAACTCTCTAAAATAAATTTGTATTTAGAGAGTTTATTGAAGATTCCCTTGTATGGTCTATAGTTGTGGCTTTGTGGCTCATTGGATGCATCTATAAATTATAAAAGATATGCTTGAGTTGTTTGAGAAGGGAAAAATTTATTCATATCAATTAGTTTTCAAACATTAATTAAAGTAGCTTACTCAGTAAACTCTTCTATAAGAAGAAAAAGCACAGGTCCATAGGCGTGTGTTCCAATTCCACACATTTGTAGTGTTTGATATGCTTTATTTTCCCCAGAAATTGTTTTCCTTCCCCAGCAGTCACACGCTTGTTTTCTTAGCAATTGAGGAATTGGTTTTCTTTAGGTTTTAGTAGGAATTCTGTTTTCCAGCTTCTTCTTTTTTTCTTTTTTCTTTTTTTTTTTGGGCAATTGGAAAATATTCTAGACATAATGATAAAAAAAATTATTACTTTTATTGATAATTTTCATGTAAAACAAAGCCAAACAAATGATATTCGGTACGGTTTTTATTTTTTATTTTTTTGGCAATTGGAACAAATGTTAGACCCAATGGTAAAAAAAAATTATCATTTTAATGGAGAATTTTCATTAAAAAAAGTCAAACAGACACCAAACTTTCAACATTTTCTAAGTGGAAAATTATATCAATCAAATACAATTAATTACAATTCCCAGTAAAATAATTTTTAGACAATTCAATTACCTGAAATTCATTTTTTTCCACTCATTTTTCACCTTTACAATCAAACGGACCCTTATTTTTATTTTTGGCGCAGTGTAGGGCAATGGAACCAGATGGAATGACCTCAAATAATTCAAGTGATTGATGTTTGGTGTCGTTTGACATTCATTACTTTATTTTATGATTTGTTACATGATCATTTTCAATTATACATTTACGTAATAAAATATTTTACACGTATGTCAAAAAAAATTTCCACTTTTTAATCATACATTATCCTAAAAATCACTATTTAAAACTTTTTTTTTTTTACAATAATAATTGTCCAACAGACTCTTAATTTGTCGAGAACAAGAATTAATTTGTTTAGTTCTTGTGCTGAACAAAGTGGTGCTGGAGAACAATCTAACACGGCACAATGTGAAAATCTTCATGTTAAATTATGGAGGGATGTTAATATTGGTCGAGTCGGATTACACGGTTTGTCCACCGTCGGGCAAGAGCCAAGCTTGAGCTAAATCGTTTTCAAAAAAATTGACTCGATTCACCTCACTAACTCGTTCCTTGTTGGGATGAGTTGACAGGCAGCATGTCACTCCTCGTTCTTTTTTAAAATTGAAAATTGCATTTCACTCCTCGATGAGCAGGCTAGCTCTAGCGTGCACAAGATTTATGTTGTTTGGCTCTAAATTTTACGTGACATAATTTCAACCATCATTTAAACCCCCGTTTGGTGCACATTTTTGCTCTAAGAATGCATCTTTTTAGTTGATGTGATAGGGAATATGTGGTTGAAAAGGAATGAAAAGTTATTGATGTGATAGAAATTTTTTTTTTACTGAAAAATGCGTGATTAAAAATAAGTTGAAGAATGAGAATGAAAAAAATAATGTGGCTGAAACAGGGGTTTAGAACCAAATAAATCTTGGTGACTAGTGAAACTTCACTATAAGTTGAGTAGTTAGTTTACAGCACACACCAGCAATTAAGGAATCGGAATCATGCAATCACAAAAATCAAGCCAAATGTTTTATTTTCATATTCACACTATTTCCATTTACGTTTTCATTTTACCACATATAGCTTAAATCTATGCATACAAGTATATAACACATTCATTGTAATCTTTGTGAGCCAAAAATATAAAAGTCATCACCTTCTTCCTTCTACAAAATTTCTATGTTAAATTTATTATGGTATCAGAGCGTATCGATCATCGGGACTTCTAAACCCTGCCAAATTTTTCATCATGGCCGAAAACACCCAAACAACAACACAAACACCCTCTCAACTTATTAGTGATCTTACCTCACCCTACTTTCTAACTACTGCCGATAATCCATGGGCTATCTTGGTCCCGGAACTCCTAACCGGGGATAACTACCCCACATGGCGTCGGTCCATGCGAATGGCTCTCAATGCCAAAAATAAACTGGTGTTCGTCGATGACTCTCTCAAGAAACCTACAGATGTTTCGGTTGCCACACTGTGAGAGAGATGTTGCGACATGGTTCTTTCTTGGCTACTTAACTCCATCGACAAGTCCCTCCGCCAAAGCTTGATTTCTGTGATTGCATGTAAGGGTGGGCGTGGGTTGGGTCGGGTCGATTTTTCCCCCAACCCATACCCAACTCAACATGGTCAGTTTAACATAAATTCAATCCAACCCAGCCCATGTAAAGATTGAAACCCAACCCAATCTAACCCAATCAAATGTCGGTCGGGTTGGGTTGGGTTGGTCGGATTANTTCTTTTTGGCATTTTGAAAAATTGTTTTGAAAAAATCCAAAACTCGTTTTGAAAATTTTGGCTTGATTATAACTGAAAACATCCAAAACGACAAAGTTGTCGTTTTAAGTTTTCTTTGTAAATTTTTAACTAGTTTTCAAAAACGCGTTATCGAAATTATGAAAGAGAATGAGTTTTCACTGTTTTGAAAAATCGAAAACAGCAAACGACTTGAAAATGGTAAAGACAACATACCCTTATTGTTCTTTGTTTGATGTGTTTCTCGGAGGCCTGGAAAAAGTCGTAATTTGTTTTGTAATTAATTAATTAACGAATTAGAGAAACAGAAACCATCCAACCATATAATTACTGGGAAAAGAATGATTTTTTGTCCGAAATTTCTTCTGTTCGAACTGAAAATAGCAGCCATTTCACAAAAAAACCATAGGCTTCACTATTCCATTGAAGGATTTTCTAATTATCCAACCTAACCACATGAATTACACACTAAATTTCGGATTAAAACATGGATTATACAAGTTTCTTACTTAAGCCAGGGATCAAAGTAGTCACTGCAAAAACTCGAGGGTACAGCAGTAAGCTCCAAACGACCTGTCCATTCCTCTCCTGGCTTCAAGGTGATCGGTTTCTCGAACGCTGCTCCATCAACGCAAAGCATCTGTTTGTACTCTTCGTCGCCAAAATCTGCCATTGCTTTCGATTTTTTCTCCCATGGATTCCACACAGCTGTATACAAAACAAAATTTCACTTGTATATATATATTGGTATAGCAGAAGAAAGCCGATGAAAAATTTCCTTTGAAGCATCTTACCAACATCCGGTAGACCTTCTTTTCTTATTACATATGTTCGCTTCCTTTCATGATCGAGAACGGCAACACAATTTGGAGAACTAAGATAAACGCGATCAACCTGCAAGAAAAAGAAAAAACTTCTTCAGCTAGAGCATTCTCATTCCATCAAATAATCTGTTAAAATCATGTGCCCGCCTTCAGTATTTATTTCATATCGCATGTTAGAAAAACTACTAGAATGATAAAGGACATAGAATAGGATTTACCTCGGATTCAAATGTTAGGGCATCTCCTTGCTCTGTAAAGCGTTCTCTTTGGCAAAGGTTGTCTAGATAGTCCAGTGTCTCCAAACCTTCTAGTCTCACTTCACTATCCGATGACAGTTCAAAACAGACATGAAGAAACAGTAATAATTGAACAAATCTAATTAAGTTCAAATTTCATCCATTATGTGCATTTACCTTATGTCGGAAAGGGACAAATATGTATGGTACCCAAATGAGAAGCTAAAAGGTTTCCCATTGATGTTCCTAACGCGAGATATCAATGCCAAGTTTCCATCCGATGCCAGAGACACTCGAAGACGAAGTTCAAAACTGAGGGAAGAAGAAGATTTTTCATCAGGAAAATAGAACAACTAAAAATATATCCAATAACAAGTTTCAACAAGTCAAATGCACACAATCAGCAGCAGGCCTAGGGCGGCTCGCACATCTCAAAAGTTACAAATCTCCAAAAGCATACAAGTTCTTACCCATGAGGCCAACACTTTGGTTCTTCTTTGCCTGGTTTGAGTAACAAGTCAACGAAGGATTTACCGCGGATATCATTATTTAGCAAAGGCGGAGCATCATCCTCGATCGTCCAAATTTTGTTCCTTGCAAAACCTTGTTGTTCAAGTGAACCGCAATTTCCAAACTGAAGCATCATTTAGATACATGAGTCGAGGATTTTCATCGAAATATTATGTCGAATATATACAATAAGCTGCAGTTTACCTGGGGGAAGCAAATTGAGATTCCTCCACGCATTGCTTTTGGGGACTTGAAGATGGCCTATAAAAGATTTAAAGCCTTATAGACAGCGTGTCCTTCAAAATTAACCAAAAAAGAAGGAAAATGCAGCAAAAAATTAATCAGCATGCATTCAACCTCTAATAACAGACCTCTCTCAATTTATTGTAAATAATGATATGTCAATAAGAATATTAATAAAAAACTGATCTTAACGGAAATCTTCCATAGGTTCGAAGTCATCAATTGTCCATTATCTCTTATGGAAGACGATCAATATTTTGTAAGTACGTAATTATCTTGGCCATAGTTGATTTTTAGAAATTCATTAAATTTACCAGGATTTCAAGTAAGATCAAGAGCTACTCAAAATATTAAACATGGGACATTTAGTGGATACAACAATTTCTGTACTTCGGAAATTAACAAGTACTGAACATTTTGAAAAAACATAGAGACGGCTCTACTCTTTGCTCTACACAAGTACTGCTTATGGGAAGTAGATGACACTTATCTGCAATGCCAAGATACATCATTAAACATAGTATATAACCATAAGCTCAGTATAATATCGTGTTAGAATGTTGATGTTAACTATTAGAAACTCATGGAGTAGATTTAATGTTTGCTCGATGCCATTAAATTCCTAATGATAGTCCAACTTTTCAAACATCATATCCTACTGAGATATTATCGTTGATTATTAAAATACAGCAAATAGCACATACGGATTCTTTCCCAAAACTTCCATATTTTCTATGGTGAATATGTAAAGATTAAATAATTATATATTTGAGCCAACCTTGTAAGGATGTTGAACTTCAGTTTTTAACCAAGAAATTTAACTATTTAACTTGGACCAACTAAAATTTTAATGACTTCAGAATCAAAACCCCACCTTACTGCTGGAGAATAGAAGTTCTTCACCTAGATCATTCCTCCAAGAGATCACCTGTCCTCCGTGCAAACTAACCTGCATAATTATTTTAATCTGAGTTCAACACGAACTTCAATGAAATAGCTGTTTGTCATATATGGCAATATTCTCACAATCAATCAAAGAAGGGGAAAAGTAAAAAATTTATATATGTAAATATATGTATAAAAAGGGATTTTACCCGTGCTGATGCCCCCTGAGGATTCCGAAGCACCACCTGATCAATCCCATTCCAGTCCTTTGTTACTTCAATTGCTGCTCTATGGTCCCAAACTACTGCAGAATGCCCCATTCTTCAATGCACAATACCAAAATTTAAGTTCTTTTTTCCTCTCAATCTCCAAAACAACTCCTAAATCCTAATAAAACTCTTCAAATTAGAATAATCTCAACACTAATTAATTAAAGAAGAAAGATGTTAGTATGATAGCTCATTCATCTGAACTACACCAACTCAACGGGATTCCCTTCTTTGTTTCTTATTCAAGGGGAAAAGGCCTGTTGCCTGTTGGGTTCTTAAGAATTTTCTTTTTTTTTTTTTTGGTCTAATGACGAAGTGGATTTTTATTTTTCTGCTGTTTCAAAATACTTTTTCTGATGATGCTTTTGAAAAATCAACTTCATTGATTAACATTTCTTGCAAAAAATTTATCCCAATTTAAAAGCCCCTGACTAGTTATCATTTCCTACATCACCCTTATCATCATACTCCCACAGATTCAGAAGAAAATATTGGCTTAAAGTTTATCAAAATACTTCACCGTTCAGCAGCAATAACATGTCAAAATTTGCCTAGAGATTTCTACAAAATGTGTCATTCGGCAATGGCATAAGTCTTCCTACCTAGATTCAAGGTCAAAAAAGCGGCTATAACTCACCGAAAGTCTATTAAAGGCACCGCTTCCGCATTTGCATCAGAAGAATACGAATTTGATGATATATAAAATAGACTTCCAAACATATATAAAGGGAAATTCAAATTCACCTCTTCAAATTTTCAACGAAATATTTCCACAAAAGCTTAAAATTCTTCAGAACAACAGACTGGAAAAGCCCAGTTCCCAAATCTGAATCTCAAAACCAGGAAAACTTGCGGCGAGTAAATAAATCCCAGTAAGTCAAGAAAATCCTTTATATTTTCTTGAATTTCAAAATAAACTGAAATTCATCACAACAATACCTAAAGGTTAACTATTCCGCAGAATTTGGAACTTTGAAATGAAGCATTCAAATTCAAGAGAGCCCATTAAGCAAACACTAAAAAATGCATTAAATTAAGAAATGAGCAACAAAATGTCCACTTAATACAATGCATTAGTGTGAAATGAAAATAATAAAGGATTAATTAACTGTAATGAAGATTCAGATTTCAGAGAGGAATGGAACCTGTGCTATGAAGCAAGAATGTGGGAAGGTGGGATGGCCAGAATTCAATATAAGCTAGAATGGGCCTAAATAATTATTTTTAAATGTGAGTAGAGACGGAAATACGTGAAAGTACATGTCATTGTACAATGTCTTGAGTAGGAATTAAATGTACACGTGGGTGCACAACTATACGTGCTTGCAAAATAAATCATGCCAATGCATGATTGTTCTTTAATTTAAATCCATGTGATTGAATTTTGGATTTGGATATATGATTGGATTATGGATTGGATTTAATAGTTTTTTAAGAAAAATGGAATTCACGAGATAAATTTGAGATATGGATAATATCAGAATAGATTAATTGTTGACTCTAACAATCATAATTAAATAGCATAGGACAATAGTTGAAAGTCGCGTTTTTCGATTCGACACTTTTTGTCTATATGATTATCTTTTTTACAGCCTGTTTGGTAACAATTAAAATTGAAAATATGATCGTTATTGAGTCTCACTCATCTAATAAAAGTCAACAATAAAGACTAATTTTTCAATTTTAATTCGATTTTAATCTCTACCAAACAGGCTCTTAAACTTTTACCGTTTAACTTGAGAATAGACAATATTAATGCAAAGTAGAAAATTATGATCGCGAATTCGGGATAGCCAACAAAGAAAAAAACTATAGTGGAGAAATATATAAAGCCCATGTTTGCCGGTCAATTTTTTGAAAAATGAGTTTTTGAATAGTAAATATTTGTTTAAAAACGATGAGAAAAAAAAATTTGAAATAACGGTTACCAAACAAGGGCAAAATCAATTTTATTTTATTTAGAGCATGTTTGGTAGAGATTAAAATTGAAAAACTAGTCGTTATTGTTAACTTTTATTAGACGGGTGAGACCCAATAACGGTCATACTTTCAATTTTAATTGGATTTTAATTGTTACCAAATACGCCCTTAACGTATTGGGCCCCTATTTGATTTGGATTAAAATCAAAGTAACACTTCGAAGTCAAAGTTGACAATTAACTTTAATCTTATATTTTATTTAACTCATAACTGTTTAAGTATACATTTTATCAATTTTTATCAAAATCCATTAAGAATTTGATTTAATTCTATACCTGGGTATTTATGATATAAAGACGGACACGTCAATAATATAATTTCTTCCACGTAATGTAATCATTGAAGGTTGTCGATTTCATGTATAGAGCTTGTCACCACGTGTATCCATTAATATTCGGAGCTCATACGTCTACTTCGAGGTAAATTAATCACTCATTTTTGTATTAATTTAGCTTAATCAAGAAAATTAATTACTAAATGATAGAGGTGGAAATCTGGGAATCACGTGTCACAGGGACACCAACAAGTTGGTGATTTAAGAGCGTCACGTGATTTGAGGTGTACCATGTGGTTACTGTTTTGACTTTAACGAACCAAGTCAAGGGAGGTGGTCAAATGTACTTATTTTAATTAATTAATATTTTAACCTTGCATGATGGGTGCTAGATTTGGGTTGGAAGGAATATTGAATAAAATGAAAGGGATGACACACTTCCACGTGTAAATTGCATAGAGGGTCATTGAACTTTCGACGAAATTGCTTTTGGGTTTTTCATTTTTCATTTTGATTCGAGCAAGTATACAATTTACACATTTGAGGCTCGACTAGATTAATTGAAGATGGAAAGAAAGCACAGTTTTTTTTTCTCATGTAGGAATTCGCAATTGCTTCCCACGAGTGCGCAGTGAGCAAACATCGCTCCATGTGCAGTAGCCCACAAATCACACAGGAGAGATAAATCACAGTAGGCAAGCCCGGTGCAACATACTCAACCAAGGAAGTGTAGCAGGGGATTCGAACTCGTGATCTTCGATCTCCGCGTTCACCTACTCCACCAACTCGATCACCCCCAAAGGGATACATTTTTCTTTTTTTATTTCCATGCAGCCTGGATTTAGGAGACTTTTTGGAAATTGTTGTATAAGATTAATTGAAGATGGAAAGAAAGCACAATTTTTTTTTTCTCATGTAGGAATTCGCAACTGCTACCCGCGAGTGCGCAGTGAGCAAACATCGCTCCATGTGCAGTAGCCCACAAACCACACATGAGAGATAAACCACACTAGGCAAGCCCGGTGCAACAGGCTCTACCAAGGAAGTGTAGCAGGGGATTCGAACTCGTGATCTTCGATCTCCGTGTTCACCTGCTTCACCAACTCGACCACCCCTAGAAAGCGCAATTTTTATAGAATGTAAGGTTGAATTGACATTGTCGTATTTACTATGTATTTGTCTTTATTTTAACAAGTGAATTATTTTGTTATCTCATAGAACAAAGTATGTAGGGCTCATTGCAATAGTTTTTATCTGAAATTGAATAATTCTACTCGTTATTTTTAATCTAACTTTCGATAATTTTATTGAATAAACAAACATTGTAGATCGCGTGCTTGCGTTTTGTTACCTTAACTATATCATATTTGCTTGTTAATCTAGCTACCTTCAAAAAAGAACCTTTAAAATATACAAATTAATGTAATATATTGACGAGTAAAAAATTTAAAATATATTTGTTATTTTATTAAACTAATAAGCATAATCATCAAATTAAAAGCTTCGTAGAATAATAATTTATTTAACCTTTCATAAAAGCGAATAAATCGAGAATATCTTCACTCTCCAAGAAATACGTTCGGGCCTAAAAAAATGCTCGCAAAACCATACTTGATATAAAATACTCTATGATAAGTGTAATTTATACGCTTATTCGTGACCTAAATCATGATATTTTATTGTGTTTAAAGAAAAAAATGGTAAAATCCAAAGTACGGGGACCAGAGTGGCAAGGACTGCACAAATAAATTTGTTTCAAGGACTAATTTGTATTACATGAAAGAATTGAAGACTTGAAACAAGCATTAATTTAATTGTGCTTCAATTTGGATTGTTATGGGCTTGGACTCCTGGGTTGAAAATAATATAAAGGGCTATGAATTGGAATATACATAGACATTCATATATACACATTGAGGATGGAGACGATAAAAACGAGGGGGGCGCTGAAACAGAGAAAGAGGAGAGGGAAACTTGGAGAAAAACGCACAGAAAACGAAAACAAAAACTGCGCCACTGGGAGGAAAAAAAAAGGAAGACACGCACAGACAGAAAAACTGGGCAGAAGACAAGAAAAAGAAAACAAAATAAGAAAAGTCAAAGGAGAAAATCAAAGTTGGAGAAAAACGTGGAAGCAGAGATAGAAAGAGGAAAGGAAAACAAAAGAAATTGCAACTATTAAAATTTTCCACGTTTCGTCAATTTTTGGTAATTTCTTTTCATTTTTTTTTATTCTTTCGATATAAATAACTAATTTTTATATTAGGAAAAATAATTTAATCGACTTATGATCTTTTATTTTTATATTTAAGATTTATGTGATTTATTTATTTATGTGTTGATTTTATTATGAGTTTAATGCATTAAATTATATAAATCAATAATTTGATGATTAAGTGAATCTTTTGTAAATCGAGAGGTGAGTTTGAGATTTAGACCATATAATAAAATTCGGTAAATTAGTATAACGTGTAGAGATACATATACTAATTATTGCAATCATAATTTGAATTCTTATAACTAATGTTTTGTTTAATTAAAGTTGATTCACATAAAGATATGAAATTGAATTATTTAAATAGATTCAATGAGAACTCGAAAGTAGGTAAATTAAATACAATAGAAGAATTCGATCGAACATTACATTAGGTTATGAATCTTGAATTAAGAATAAATGTGATCAATAGATGAAATTAACTTGCCCTAATATTCATCATATATTTGTTTCTCAAATTATTTGTAGTTGCAGTCATTTTATATTTTCAATTTATTAAAAGTAGTTCGTCAAAATAATCACAATCATCATAAAAATTTATTTGCTTTTATCAAATAAGAATTAGAAAAAGTAGATTAAAACTAAAGTATAGTTTTCGTGATAAGGATAATCCGGACTCAAAAGTCCATTATATTACTTGTTACGATATCGTACACTTGCGATATAAAAAAACGCAACGGCGCAAAAAGTGAATCAACTGTATTTAATTCAAAAAATTGCTATATCCTACCTTAATGTTAAAAAAAGTTAAAAATTCAAGATTCATAACATAATGTAGTGTTCGATCGAATTCTTCTACTGTTTTCAATTTACTCCTCTCGAGTTCTTATTGATTCTATTTAACTAATTCAATTCCATATCTCAATGTGAATCGACTTTAATTAGACGAAACATTAGTTCTAAAAATTCAAATTATGATGAACCTATTTAACTAATTAAATTTCATATTTCTATGTGAATCAATTTTAGTTAAACGAAACACTAGTTCTAAGAATTCATATTATGATCGCAATAATTAGTATATGTATCTCTACACATTATACTAATTTACCAGATTTTATTATATAGTCTAAATCTCAAACTTACCTCGATATTCGTAAGAGATTTACTTAATCATCAAATTATTGATCAGGTAATTTAATGCATTAAACTCATAATAAAATCAACACATAAATAAATAAATCACATAAATCTTAAATATAAAAATAAAGGATAACAAGTCGACTAAATTGTTTTTTCCAATATAAAATTAGTTATTCATACTGAAAAAATAAAAATAAGATAAAGTGAAATATATCACTAAAAATTGACGAAACTTGAAAAATTTTGATGGTTGCAATTTCTTTTCTTTTCCTTTCCTCATTGTCTCTCTGCTTCCACGCTTTTCTCCGGCTTTGATTTTCTCCTTTGACTTTTCTTATTTTGTTTTCTTTTTTCTTGTATTCTGCCCAGTTTTTCTCTGTGCGTGTCTTCCATTTTTTTCCTCCCAGTGGCGCAGTTTTTGTTTTCGTTTTCTGTGCCTTTTTCTCCCACTTTCCCTCTCCTCTTTCTCTTGTTTCAGCAATTAAATTAATGCTTGTTTTCAAGTCTTTCAATTCATGTAATGCAAATTAGTCCTTGAAACAAATTTATTTGTGCAGTCCTTGCCACTTTAGTGCCCGTACTTTGGATTTTACCATTTTTTTTTTCTCTATTTTGCATTTTTTTTTTCTCCAATTCTTTGCCAAACATAAATTTTACGTACAAAACACAATATAACA
Source organism: Fraxinus ornus (assembly GCA_903798235.1). NCBI lineage: Eukaryota > Viridiplantae > Streptophyta > Magnoliopsida > Lamiales > Oleaceae > Fraxinus > Fraxinus ornus. The sequence goes on along the minus strand of CAIGRF010283772.1, from coordinate 11,231 downwards.
TAAATTAGGTATAACTTAATCCAAAAGACAATAAAATATCATGATTTAGGACCACGAATAAGTGTATAAACTACACTTATCACTCTACAAGAGTAAGACTAAACGATTTTATATTTAAACTTTCAAAGATGCTACATGTACACTGGGAAAATTGCCAGGAAAGTTACCAGAATGGCAGAATGTCAAGTGGTAGATTTTCATTGAACTTTGCACAAAAAATTGATTTAAAAGTCAATCAAAATTCGCCAATTTCCCTCACATTTTCTTTTGTGCAAACAACTTTATGCTAAAGTTTTACTATTTATTTCTTCAAACCCACTCCCCTCCCCCAACATAATACTAGTTCTAGAAAGTTCAGTACAAAATTGCGAATATACAGTTACTGTAATATGAAATGAGTCAATCATCCACTTTGGTATCTAACTGAACGAAAAGGGTAATATTATTCATCTATTGATCTAGAATTCCAATTTTCGAAAAGTACCTTGAGTGTCCAACAAGAAGGGTTTTCGTCTTTTTGAATAAACAATTCGAAGACGTATTGATTCTTCCAATTGATCATTCGAACCTTTCAATTCATATATAGATCTCGAACCTATGAATGAAGATAAATTCGGTAAGATAGAACCGCTGAGCCAAATGATCAACAATTACACAACACCTAGAGTTTGCATTTAAATTTTCATACAACCAGAGGTCCAGAATCACATAATAGCAGAAAATAAGTAGACGTGCTTTCACTTGCAGAAGAATCTTTCCCATAATTTTAAAACCTCTTTACACAATTACATAAACCCCATATCCTTTCACAACATTCTCAAAACATAGTTCCCAAGTCTCTCCAGTATACATTACCTATTTGTAGTCATCCCATCACTCTTAGAACTTTAAAAACTCGTCTTCTATCTCAGGTTTTGCAACGGCTGAGGAGTAAAATAAAACCCAGTTGTTGCTGATACCTCGTCTTCCTTCGGTTAAAGTGAAAATTATCTTACATTCTATTAATTAGCGGTAATTTTGGGCTTCTAATTTATGCCAAAATTACAAGATCAGCTAGGGTCGAGTGGTTAGAATTACAGATTTCGAGATCAACGAGCAGCCACAGCATCAGTCCTGGGGCTTGTGTCCAGAAGTTGGTGAAGCTTTGCTCTGGGGCTTTTTTTCTCATACGTGTCATTTTCCTCATCCTTTATGTCAACAGAACCCGAGTTGTTAACTCTTGCCAGTAGGTTTACTGTGCCAATCGGTTTCATCCTTAAGTCATCAATTTCGTATAGACTTGCCTCGTCTGACAGTCCGAGTTGTGCATTTTTCAGTTTCTCCTGTGAATGTTTACTCATTTTTTAAGCTTATAGATATTACTAATGATAGAAAGAGAGTAAAAAGAAACACATCAACAGGGTCATACCATTAACGTAGCATTTTCAAGCTTCAGTTTCTTTGAACTCTCCTTCAATTTATTTATCTCTGAATTAAGAGTCAGATTCTCGGAAGTTAGTGCATTTACTCTCATAGCTAGTTCTTCGGTCTCAGCCTGGACGAGAAGAAGTCAAAACGAAAAAAAAAAACTAATAAAGAAAAAGCTTAAAGATACGCTGACACAAAAATAAGTTTTTTAAGTAACAGATTTGGAGATGCGATAGAATCATATGGTCCAAGAAACAGTCAGATGACATGACATATGCTAGAGTCATATCCATACCTGTTTCCTCAGTCGAGATCTTCTTGCAGATTCCCGGTTAGACTGTTTCCTCCTTTCCCATTTCAGCTCTCGATAATTCTGTACAGTACAATTTAAAATGCACATCGAGAATACCATATTATCATGGCACAAAAAAATTCACGGAATTAGTTTGTGGAAGCCACATCAAGTCCACTCAAGCTTCTGATTTTCGTCATGGATATTACCAGTGTTCTTAAAGCTAAAAAAAGTCAGGACCAATTTTCAATTCCAATTTTTTTCAGTAAAAGCAATCTTTTCTCTCGTCAAAAATCTTATTAGTTAAAAAGTGAAAGCATGGATGAAAATGAAAGGGGAAATGGGTTTAATATGTACCTGCACACAGGCTTCATTCAGCATTGGTGGACAAGATTGTGGAACACTAGTTGATTTGGGCTTCACATTTGTGTTAGAAGTATTTTTCAGCTCCAATGCCGTAGTAACGTTTCCTATCAATTGTTCAGATGTATTAACTGCAGGCATAATCGCATCCATGGTTTTCTCAGAACATTGAACTTCTGTGTTGGGAATCATACTGCTTTGTGTCTGAATCTTTCCACCATCTGCTTTCAGAATATTAAAGCATCAGAAACTAAGCTACTTCCCTACCCCTATTCAGCTTAAAATGGTTAATAGTAAGTCGTGGGAAATGACGTGTGCAATATTCGGTAATAAAAAAGTGGCTATCCATAATTCTTGCATCATAGCCAAATGATTTGTTTCGACAGAAGAACACTTAATCAAGGACTAAAAACGAAAGATATACCAGATGTAAAGAAGACTAAGAGCATGAAAGTTATTTATTTTAAAAGAAACTCTTACCTTAATGTAAAAATATAACTTGCATATTTTTAACTTTGACCAATAAAAAATAATTTATTTTGAACTTAATATTTACTTATGAGTAAGCTTAGCTAAACATGCAAGTACTACTAAGTAAAACCTCAAGTGCCGTCAAAAAACTACTACGTAACACACATACACAGAAAATCACGCACATACATTTGCACATTGGTCATATGCTCTGCTGACAATTGTTCACAATAACCATGCAACCAAAAATGAAAATAATTTCTATATTTGAACAAGTACTGGATACAGACATCAATGCACGAGGAAAAAGGAAAAGAGAAGTCTACCAAGATGCGGTGGTTAGTGGAATTATATTTCCATTAAAGACAATTTTACTTGGAAAAGAAAGCTTACTGTTGTTATGACTTCCATTCTGGCTTCTTTTCTTTCCATTCTGACCAGCCTAGAAAATGATGCAATAATAAAGAGATGATATACTCCAAACTTATAAACAAAATTAAATTAATATTCTTGACAAATGACAATTCTATATAATAAAAAAACCCTTACCCAAGCTGTAATTCCATTGCTCTCGTCACTAGAAACTTCAGTCTCCTCACTGTTCAGGAATCATGAAATGTTCCACTCAGTTCGGAATATCTAAATAACCAGTAAGGAATTTATATTTTCTAGTTAGTTAAGAATCAGGATATTTAGGCAGAGGGAGCAGTGAGCAAATTCAACTAAGCTTAAAAGTTCCTACGAGTAAATTCTTTTGCCAAACAATTTTGAGGTTGTTCACAAGTTACTTGTGTTAACGTATATAAATTTAGGAGTTAACGCAATTTAGGAATCGATTATTATCATTAGCTGTAAATATTATCTTACCATGTATAGATGGATGGACATCATATATATAATGAAAGTGGGCCGAATCAAAGGGTGATTTTTTCAATCATTCTCTCACTGGTCTATAGTATTTTGACATGGTATCAGAGCTTGGGAATTAGGGTTTTCAAAATTGTGGGGTTGTTCTCGGTGGTGGCAAGAATTATTTTCAATTACCTGTGTCACTTTCTCGTGGTTGAAGATCAGACGGTATCTTCTGCGGTGGCCGGAATTGTTCGGGGACGAGTCTTCAGAATCTGTGGTGGCTGGACATTCTTTGACGGCGGCTTTTGGAATTTGAATTGTCCAGAAGCTACCTTGCGGCACTCAGACTTCGGATTTGCAGCGAGAGAGCAGTTTGTCGGCCATTTAATGCTGGAGAATTAGTCGGTGATTCTCTTCTAAGGTTGCCGGCGGTTGAATTTCCTTAGATGTGTGTCGCTGATTTGTGTTCTTCCTGATTGGGAGTATCTTGGGTGTGGTGTATTTGGACTTGAAGGTTAGTGTTGGGGCTATTATTGGACTAAATTATTTGGGTGAGGTTATGTGGGATTATTTGGGTGAGGTTATTTGGGCTTTACTATTGGACTAATTTCTCTCCGGGCTGCATATTATTTTTTATGGGCTAGTATTTATCATATTTCAGTATCTACCAATAATTCTGATTTTATTGGTGTGCGTTTCACGGGTAAAAATTATTCAGTATGGGAGTTCCAATTTCAATTATTTGTCAAAGGAAAAGAATTGTGGGGTCATATCGATGGGAGTGCTCCCGCACCTCAAGGTGCTAAAGCTTTGTCTAAGTGGGAAATTAAGGATGCTAGGGTGATGACTTGGATCCTTGGCTTGGTTGAGCCTCATCTTGTTCTCAATTTGAGGCCTTATAAAGCTGCTGCTGATATGTGGAATTATCTCAACACGGTTTATAATCATGACAATTCCGCTAGGCGATTTCCATTGGAGTATGAGTTAGCTCATTTCACACAAGGAAGTCTCTCAATTGAGGAATATTATTCTGATTTTCAAACTCTTTGGGCTAATTATTCTGACATTGTTTATGCTAATGTTCCTGCTGCAGCTCTCTCGGCTATCCAAGCCGTGCATGCAACCAGTAAGCGCGATCAGTTCTTGATGAAACTACGTTCCAACTTTGACATTGCGCGGTCTAATCTCATGAATCGTCATCCTGTACCTTCTTTGGATGCCTGTTTGGGTGAACTTCTTCGTGAGGAGCAGCATATCATAACACAGGTTGCCATAGAACATCAAGCTAATGTTAGTGCACCTGTTTATATGGCTTATGCAGCACAGGGGAGGAATAAGGGCAGAGACATGCGTGCTGTCCAGTGTTTTAGTTGTAAAGCTTTTGGTCATATTGCTCGGGATTGTCCCAAGAAATTCTGTAACTACTGCAAGAAACAAGATCATATCATCTCTGCTTGTCCAATTCGACCTGAACGGAAGCAGGGTACTGCTTATCATGCCTCCGTTAGTACCTCTAGTTCTGCTGCATTGCCTGTTGCCTCGCCAGTTGTTCCTATTCCTGCTCCGAACACACTCCTGAAATGGTACAACAAATGATCATTTCTGCATTTTCTGCTCTTGGGCTCTCAAGTAATCATAACGTGTCTTCTAGGCCATGGTATATTGACTTTGGAGCTTCTAATCATATGACCAATACTGTCGCTCCTCTTTCCAATGTCAAACAATATGATGGCAATATGAAAATTAACATCGTTGATGGTAGTTCTCTACCTATCAGCGCTATTGGTGATCTTTCCTCTTCCTTAACTGATGTTTTTGTAGCTCCTAACCTCTCAACAAATCTTCTTTCTGTTGGTCAATTGGTTGATAATAATTGTAATGTCCATTTCTCCCACTCTGGTTGTGTTGTACAGGATCAAGTGTCAAGGAAGATGATCGCGAAGGGGCCTAAAGTGGGACGACTTTTTCTTCACCATGTTTCTCCTTCCAATATTATTCCTCATTTTCCTTTACTTTCATTTGCTTGTAATGTTGTTGGTTTTGGAAATAAGATGTGGCATAGACGNTACTAGAAATAAGATGTGGCATAGACGTTTAGGTCACCCAAACTCTGATGTACTCCGTACCTTGTTTAATTCTGGATTATTGGGAAATAAAACATGTTCTTCTCTTGATCTTTCTTTTGATTGTACATCATGTAAACTTGGCAAGAGTAAAGTTCTACCTTTTCCTCATCAGGCATCTCGTGTCTCACAATGTTTTGAGATTATTCATAGTGATGTTTGGGGGATTGCACTTGTTGTTTCTCATGCACATTACAAGTACTTTGTTACTTTCATTGATGACTTTAGTCGCTTTACTTGGGTTTACTTTCTCCGAGCTAAAGCTGAAGTTTTTTTTACTCTTTAAACGTTTTCTTGCACTTCTTGAGACTCAATTCTCCACCAGTATCAAAGTTTTGCGCTCTGATTCTGGGGGAGAATACATGTCTAATGAGTTTCAGGACTTTCTTCAAAGTAAAGGGATTGTCTCACAGCATTCTTGTCCTTCGACACCACAGCAAAACTGTGTTGCTGAGCGGAAGAATCGCCACCTTCTTGATGTGGTGAGAACTCTTTTACTTGACTCATCCATTCCTCCTCGTTTTTGGTGTGAAGCACTTTCTACTGGAGTTCATGCGATCAATCGCTTGCCGTCTCCTACGTTACATCATGTTTCTCCTTTCTTTAAGTTGTTTGGTCGTTCTCCTTTATATTCTGATCTTCGTACATTTGGTTGTGTTTGTTTTATGCATCTCCCCACTCATGAACGACATAAACTTACTGCTCAGTCTGCTAAGTGTGTTTTTCTTGGTTATGCTATCCCTCAAAAGGGTTATGTTTGTTATGATCCCCTTGCTCGTCGTATACGGGTTTCTAGGAATGTGATTTTTTTTGAAAATCAATATTTCTTCCCATCTCATGTTGAGCAGTCATCTGCATCTATATCTCTTCTGCCTAGTTTTTCTGATTTTCCACCAATTGTGGAACGCTTTAAACCTGGTTTTGTGTATGAAAGACGTCGTCGTCATGAGTTTGGTTCCCCTTCCTCTGTGCCCCCTTCCGATCTTGACCTGGCACCTGATCCTGATCCTGTTCCTGCTTCCACTACTCTTCGTCGGTCCACTCGTCCTTTTCGACCTCCAGATTGGTATGGTTTCTTCTCTCCTGTCTCTCTTGTCGCTACTTTATCCACTATTTCCATTCCTTCTGGCTACAAACAGACCATGGCACATGAGTGTTGGCAAATTGCAATGCAAGCAGAACTTCAAGCGCTTGAGGAGAATCACACTTGGGATATTGTTCCTTGTCCTCCTACTGTCACGCCTATTGGGAGTAAATGTGTTTTTTCTGTAAAACTTCGTTCTTTTGACAACTTGAAATTCTGCTTCAGATTTTCAGTACAAAATCATACTTTTTTGATAGTATGAGCATGTTCAGCTAAAAAAAGTCAAAATACGTAAAAGTAACTTTTAAGCTTCGCCAAAAGCACGTATAAGATTCTAATTTACTTTTTTAAGTACAAGCAACACAGCTGTCATTATATGTTAACAAACCTCCGTGAGGCTCTCTGATCAACTTGACCTTCAGCACTTTCCATGTGGCCATTGCCAATAGAGAATGCAAGCCCATCAAATTCTTTCAATTTTTGCACCATGCCTCCATCCATGTTACCAGAAGACTTGGCCTGTGTGTCCATACTGAAAGATGTACCAGCCTACATGACCGCATAGTCATTATATTACATCCCATTCCTAACAATTATACTACTATGAAGCTTAAAGTTAATCTACCCCTAAGGATGCAGCTCTTACTATTAAAGTTTGCACATACGGAAAAATAATCAAAGCATCCAAAGGTGGCTATGACTAAACTCTTAATTAACTTGGGAGCTATTACAATCGCAAAACATGCAGAGCACACAGACTTATAGGGGTTTACCCTCAAATGTAAAAGCTCTGTCCACTAGCTGCTACAGGTTTTTCACCATAATAGAGAAGAGCCCATTATAATTAAAAGTATGTTTGGGAAGTGTTTATAAACTATTTTATTTAGAAAAAGATAGAAATGAGTGGTGTATAGGTTCATAATACTTGTGGGTCCTGTTTACCGTGGATAAAAAGTGTTTTGAATGTTTCTAAACACGAGTCAAATTATAGGCTAAGCTCCACACAGTCCAACATATTATAAGGTTTTACAGCAAATGCCAAATAGTGGTGGAAATTGACACAGCGTCGGTATCTTGCACAGGAAAATAATGATCAATATAAGCAGGCTATTTTATTATTGCAATTGCATTTAGACCACATAACTGACTTGGTAGAGGCTCCTTCAGGACGAGGTGATCAGACAGTCCCTTCACAGATATCAGGATCTTATTTAGTCGCATACTGGAAGTCCAAGAAACATGAAACTTACTGGGGGAACTCCAGGATGTGCATAAACTCCTCCATGAGCATAGAATGCCGCATATGGAGCCCCATAAGGTGGCATCATAGACTGAAACATAAAAGAGGGAGTGTTAGTATTATTTCAAATGGACAGTTCCAGCAAATGGCTTCAAATGATGATAATAGAATCAAGTGGAAACTACATACCACCCCCCACCCTCAAAGAAAATATAATTACATAAATGTGTGTGTGCCCGCGTGTATACAGTTTAAGAAATACCTGTGGTAGTCCCCACATATACATAGGTTGAGCATGACCAGCAGCAACAGCAGAGTTGAAATATGGTGGTACAGCGAATCGGGGACCATAGTATGCCTGAAGATTAAACTATCTAATAATTAGCATCAATGTGTCTGACAATAATGATAAAATGTAATATGATTTAATATACTCCCAACTATAACAAAGCGCTTGGATAGAGACAACAACCTGCATTGTTGCCCAATCAGGGTACATGTGGACATTATTCTGGTCCTGTCAAGGTGAAATGCATTTTACATCTACTCAGAAATGGACTTCAACTGATGTAGTAAAGGAAACAAAGGCTGAAGGACAGAGAACAATAAAATGGCATTCAGAAGTGAGATTACGTTCCCGTAAGATGGAAGAATTCTGGCAGGATACGCACTCCTACTTTTTTAAAGGATGTGCATAGACTAATAAATTACTGTAACGATTTTTCTAGGCTTACCGTTGCAGGTGACAATGATTTCTCGGGCTTAACAGACTCCCCTTCCTCACTGTTTCCCATGATAGGATGATAACCCAATCAATCAACGATACAAGAAAATTCTTTTGATCTTTCTGCAAGATGGAAAAACCACGCAAAACATTGTCAAGAGGTATAAAAGCATCTTTGCGACTAATAGCTCAAGATTAATAATGCAAAAACAAGGAAAGAATGTCATTCGGAAACCAAGTATAGAACTAATAGAAACAACAATAGCAGAATAGAAAGGCAGCATATATGTCCTCTTTGAACATGGTTAAGTTTCTTGACCCTATAAGACCAAAAACATGAAACTTCACTTCATCTCAGCTAAACCATGCGGATACACTTATGGCATGTTTGGTAGAGGGGATTGATAACATTCAACTATAATGAAGTGGAAAAATAAGCTAAAAATCTTGTTCTTCTATTATACAGTCATGTCCATTACTTAATGCCAAGTGCGCACTTAATGGCACTTCTCATTGTCATGTCATGTCCATTACTTCCTACCTCTTTTTCGTTAATTCTTCTCCAAGGTTTTCCACTCGTTACCAATTAAAACGAAAGCATAAGCCAAATATGGATTTTGAGGAGGAAAATTTCCCATACATATATCGATATATAATTTTTACAATATTAACTGCTATATCTAGGTTTTTCTTGATCGATTAGAAAAACAGTCATGGGTTTTATCACAATGATATAAAGGAATTCAATTCCAGATGCAATCAACTGCGAATAGGACTCAAAATTTGTCAAATTGATGCCAGAAATCTTAAAAAGAAATCCGGGATGTTCATCCAGCCTATTGAGATCAAATTTGTTAGAAAAATGAATTGCGGACAACCTTTCCAGACCAAACACTTCAGACCCAATTAATAAATGACTGTATTTCATTTAAATTGATGCTACCCATTACGATAATTACCCTGATTAAAAGTAATAATTCTTAGGTCTACAAAGACACATAATATTAACAGAGCATAAGCTGATGGCAGTATCGTCCTTTCATATTTCCACCCAACGCTGACACTTTGACATAAGATCTAGTAACTGTTAACCATCCAAAACAACCAAGAATGTAATGACAAAATTATCCTCGTCATCTACCTAAAATTCCAAAACAATAATCAAAAAGAAAATTAAACTTATGTTGCTGACTATTCTTTTAAGATTTTTCAATCAGAATGCTAAATATTAAAATTTTGCTTTAATCCATCTGTTTCGAATCAAAACTCTTCATATTCACAAAAAGAAATAGAAAAGGAGAAATTAAAATAAGTTTAACAACTTAATCACACAAAATAAAGAAAATTCACAGTGATCAGCAGGAAACACTGCCCAAATTCAGGTAATTCAAACCTCACTACGAAAGATTTCCACTTCAATTCACTGACAGTTACAAAAATCCATAAATAATACTCAAAATTTAACGTACCTGAAAGTCTCCAACCAAAATAACTCCAAAACTCCCCAGTTTCTGAATTTCCAAACTTCTAAACTCCTTGCATTTCTCTCTCTCTCTAGAAAAACAAAAACACACACAGAGCAAAACAAATTTCTCTTCTCCGATATTTCAGAGAGAAGAAGGAAGAAAGAAAGAAGAGCGCCAAGGCAAATATACACGTCACCCACACGTGTCCTCCGTATAAAAAAGGCGTATATACAGTTGTACGTATATACGATCAGGCATGGCGTGGGTGGGACTTGTAGGTGGGATTGGTGAGCTGGACGTGTCCCTTATCTACTCGATCTCTGCGGGAATCAAATAGGCCAACTAATAACTGAAGTCATGTGGCTGGCTTAGTCATTTTGGGAAATTATAGTTTATTGTTTTCTTGGGAAAGATTAAATGGAAATTAATTTGGATTTCAAGTCCGGAATAGGCCCACGTGCTCTTAAGAAATAATTTTACTCATTTTCTCTCAACATCATTTTCGATATATGTACAAATAGCAAAATCTATATAAATGTCTTCGAAATCTGAGGTATGAACTAGCACGTTCAAGGAAAAAAAATGTACTTAGGGTGTGTTTGAGCCACATTATTTTAGAAGAATGTATTCTGGAATAATAGGTTGATGAAAAATGTGTGGTTGAAAAAGAAGGAAAAATTATTGATATGATGAAAAATATTATTTTATTGAAAAATGAGTAGTTGAAAATAAGTCGAATAATGATAATGAAAATTTTAATATATATCAAACAGGGACTAAATTTTAACAATATGTTATAATTGGTGTGGCTGAGTAATTACTAATGTCGGACATATTTAATAGAACATAAGCTTGTATGACATTCTTAAAACGTTTATTTTTTACTACCCATTGGTGTCTGTCATTTGGGGTGTGTTTGAGTCACATTATTTTCGGAATAGTATATTCTGAAATAGAAGATTGATGGAAAATATGTGATTGAAAAAGAAGGAAAAATTATTGATGTGATGAAAAATATTATTTTATTGAAGAATGTGTGATTAACAATGATGACGAAAGTTAGGCGACATGAAGAAGATTTAGTACTGTTGGTAAGGGAGTTGGGTGGGTGGAGGCAAGGAAGACATCATCATTCTCATCATCCTGTTGGAGATTTTTGGGAGTCGGGACGAAGAGACGAGATTTAAAAAATCTCCATTTATCTTCTCG